>CAUYQG010022488.1:0-32503 GCA_963574415.1 Tarsius wallacei
GACCACGAATAGCCAAAACAATCCTTAGCAAAAGAAACAAAGCAGGAGGTATCACACTTCCAGACTTCAAGCTTTACTATAAGGCTACAGTAATCAAAACAGCCTGGTATTGGTACAAGAACAGGCACATAGACCAATGGAACAGGATAGAGATTCCGGAAGCAAAGACTCAATTTCTCAACCAACTCATCTTTGACAAATCCTCCAACAACAACCACTGAGGAGAGGAGAAACTATTCAGTAAATAGTGCTGGGAAAACTGACTGAACAAATGCAGGATATTGAAACAGGACACCTACCTATCACCATATACAAAAATTAACTCTAAATGGATCAAAGACCTAAATGTAAAACCTCAAACTATAAGAATCTTAGAAAACGCAGGAGACACTCTTATGGAAATTGGAACTGGCAACCAATTCCTGATCAGAACCCTAAGTGCCCATACCATAAGAAAACAGATAGGCCGGGCTCGGTGGCTCAGCCTGTAATCCCGCGCCTTTGGGAGGCTGAGGTGAGTGGATTGCCTGAGCCCGCGGGTTCGAGACCCGCCTGGGCAAGCAAGACCTCATCTCTACAATAAATAAAAAAACTAGCCGGGCGTGGTAGCGCGCGCCTGTAGTTCCGGCTACTTGGAAGGCTGAGGCGGAAGAATCGCCAGAGCCCAGCAGGTCGAGGCTGCGGTGCCCGGGAGCGGCCACTGCACTCCAGTCTGGGCGACAGAGTGAGACTCCAACTCGAAAAAAAAAAAAGAAAACAGATAGACAAGTGGGACCTTATCAAACTGACAAGCTTCTGCAAAGCCAAAGAAACCATCAGGAGAGCAGGGAGACAGCCCATAGAATGGGAAAAAATATTTGCCAACTGTATATCTAACAAAGGCCTAACATCTAAGATCTACAAGGAAGTCAAACCTACCAAAAGTAAAAAAACAAACACAAAAAGTGGGCAAAAGACATGAATAGACACTTCTCAAAAGAAGATATATGGGCAGCCAACAGACACATGAAAAAGTGCTCACTCATCATCAGAGAAATGCAAATCAAAACCACATTGAGATACCACCTAACCCCAGTAAGGATGGCCATCATTAATAAAACAAACAACAACAGATACTGGGGAGTATGTGGAGAAAATGGAGTGCTTCTACACTAGTTGTGGGAATGCAAATTAGTGCAACTTCTTTGGAAGACACTGTGGTGATTTCTGAAAGAACTAGAAATTGATCTTCCATATAACTCAGCAATCCCCCTATTGGGTATATACCCAGAGAAACTCAAATCATTCTACCAAAAAGATACCTACACATGCATGTTTGTTGCAGCTCTATTCACAGTAGCAAAAACATGGAACCAATCATGCTGCCCATCGAAACTGGACTGAATTTTTTAAAAGTGGTACATATACACAACGGAATATTATGCAGGCATAAAGAAGGACAAACATATGAGCTTTGCAGCAATTTGGATGGATGTACAGTCTATCATACTCAAGGATCTATGACAGAAACAAAGAGCAGAGTACCACATGTTCTCACTCATAAGTGGACCTTGAACAATTACAATAATACTATAAGAAAGGGATTAGCAGTAGTGGGAAACTGCCAGGGGAGGGGAGGTAGTGAGATTGGCAGTTGAGGGAAGCTGCCAGGGGAGCGAGGGGCACACCTCATCAACAAGGGTACCTGCATAATGAACATTTGTAAACCGAACACTGAATTTTACCCCACATCTTTAAAATAAATAAATAAATACAATTATGCATTTCAGGCATTAAATTTCTCCTAGATAAATATTTATAATAATAACTCAACATTGTGTTTGTGATCATTTTGGTCTATATCTTAAGTAACATACACACTAAATATTTTATAATTATTAAAGTAACAATCATGAAAGACCATTTGAAAAATCTCTGCCCAGCACTGAAATCTCCTTGACATTACTAAGTGATCTATACTGTGAAACTATATTGCTCTTCTCATAAACAGCAATTGAGATTTACAAACTGTGACAGCTTTTTGTCTTTTTTTATTTTTCAAATAAGATACACTAAGATTCTTCCAAACAATATCTATATTTCTGCAATAACTGAGAAAAAAACATGCACTGTTCAAAACCCTTAAACCCTGTTTTGGTTTCACAATAGTTCTTAGTTGTTTTTATAAAAGTTCGAGAAAACACTTAGCCATCCATTTCCCTAATAAAGTAAGAGCGCTGTCTGTGACTGAATGTTACTATAACTCTATAGTTTTTGCAGTAAAAAAGCCATATCCCTACCTGAGCCTAAGATGTTTTAGGTATACTCAGAGAGGCTCAGCTTTAGAAATTTTCTGTATTCTCTTCTATTGCCAGTGATTTAAGGCAATTCTAGGTCTCTGAAATGTGTAAACAATTGAAAAAAATCAGGTAGAGATATGTTGATAATAACTGAAAATTATAGACACTTTAATAGGGAAAAAAGAAAGAAAAGAAAAAAAACTGTTCTAATTCTGGTCCTCAATTTTCTAAAATGTCCATCAAATTTTGTATATATATTTGAAAGTGTAACCTTGCCCAAAGGAAGAAAGTTTTGCTAATTCTAGCAGACCCTGGCACAAAGTTTATCAATATTTCTCACTATTGCCAATAGGTAAATGACAATACAATTTACAGAATAGGCATTTTGAAATTGTTATATTGCCCCTATTACATAACCCTTTAACAAAAGTGCTTGCCATATACACTGTCTTAGTTAATCTTACCTACAACAACCAGTGTGAAAGGGCCATTATTTGCTCTTTTTATCAGGTAGTGAAATTTAGTATTAGAGAGCTGCTATTGTGTTAGTTGTCTCAATAGCTTTACATATTATCATTTCGCTTCCCCAGTCCTGAACAGTGAGTAAATGCACTGTCCTGTTCTCTATTTCCACTCCTCCTTTGATAGTACAGCTATGCTAGTCTGCATAGCAAATTGAAAAATGTTATCTGTGAAATTTAAAGAAAACACAGTCTTATGCACATTTTCTGGTAGACTTAACTGAAAGGGACTTGAGTTCCATGACTAATCATGATTGCTTCAGTGATCTATAGCTTGTTGTAGGTACCCAGTCACAGGGACTAGAGGACAAAAAAGTCAGGAATACATGAGCAAGAATCAAGCCAGATGTGGATTTTTTTCTCTTTGTAAATAGGAGTTCATAAGACTGCTGCTGAATTGCCATCAGCAACAATGGAAGTATCTGCTGATTTTTGGTATAAAGTCAGAAGTCATGCACACACATCTTTATCACCCAAATGGAGGATGAAGCAACATAAAGCAGCAGAGGACTTAGTTCAACTGTAGCAATAAAAGGCACACAGAAAAATAAAGCATCTTGAACACACTGGTTTTCTTGGGCTTATCTAATTTGAAGCTATTTCCTTTTCTTATTTCATTCAGCAAATATTTACTGAACACCCCTGACTTGTAGTCTGTTCTATTGCATTCTGTGGAGGAAATACAGAAGTGGATAAGGTATAACCCTTACCTACCAAGAATTTCTAATCTTGTGAGGAAGACTAACATGTAAACAATTAACTACATGTGAGGTTTTAATGAAGAGGCATGTGCTAAGTGTAAAAACATGGAAGTGTTAAGAGTTGGATCTGAATTGGGATAAGTACTCCCTCACTGAGAAGGTAGGATTTGTGGTATTGTTGACACGTGAGTATATTTTTTTAAAGTTTCAAAGAGTGAAAAGAAATTCCATTATGTTGAAGTAGTAAGATTAAATTTGTGATAGCTTGAGGACATATAAAGAAGTATGCATGCCAAAAAATCATTCAGAGAGAACAGTTTCAAAATAAGAAAAGCTATATAGAACAAACCCACAGCCAATGTCATCCTGAATGGACAAAACACAAGCTTTTAAACAATTTTTTGTATAATTTCAAATATTAAGGACTCAATCATCTCTGATGCTTTGCTTTGTTCCCATGGCCATCTTAATTCTGTGGGTATCTGTCCCAGTCTTGTTTGTAGTGTTGTATCATGGTGGATTGCATTAAACAAGTTTTGAAATCCCCGGAGTCATTTTTAAATGACCTTGTTCTGCTTATCAGAGCTTCCTTTTTTAAATTTAATTTATTTATATATTTTTAGAGCTTCCTGAAGGAAGCTAAAGGAAGTCTAATGTGGAGCAGTGGCAAGAATGAGTACAATGAGTGGAAGTTATGAAAGACCAGATACTGGGAAACCAGTTAGGAGCCTGTTGATACTCTTCATGACAGTGATTATGAGGGTAAAATCAAGGCAAAGAAATTGATAGGGGAAGAAAGGAAACAACTGTAAAAGACACTCTGGAGATTGAAATTGGCAACTTATCAGATGAGGAGGGTTGACAGGGACAGAAAAGAACCTGCTGATTGACAGAAGTTATTTCGTCCAGGCATTGTGACTCACGCCTGTAATCCCACCACGTTGGGAGGTTTGAGGTGAGAGGATTGCTTGAGGCCAGGAGTTCGAGCGCAGCCTGAGCAACATAGCAAGATCTTGTCTCTACAAAAAAATTAGCTTGGTGTGTTGGTATGTACAACTGTAGTCCCAGAAACTTGGTAGGCTGAGGTAGAAGGATTGCCTGAGCCCAGGAGGTCAAGTCTTCAATGAGCTGAGATGCCAATACACAGCCTGGGTGACAGAGTGAGACATCAACTAAAAAAAAAATGTTTATGGCCAAAGAAAATACAATGACTGTCTCATTTTTTTTAATAGACAGGAAATTTAGAAAGAATTTCAAGTGTGGTGTGTAGAGGAGTCATAATGAATTTGGCCAAGGTGTATTGAGTTTGAATTGTTAGAAGAGTACCTGTGTTTAGCAGGAATTAGGGCTGACTTCCTGACAAGCCATCCACAACCAACCAGTCTGCTACTCTGAGAGATTTATGTGTGGCTATACAAGGGACATATAAAGTTTATGTGAGAATTGCTTGTACAATATTTTCTGGAATCATTAAAAGCATACAAGGAAATGAAAATTTCTTAATGTGACAAAAACTTTTTGCCACAGTAAATACATTCATCGGTTCAAAAAATACTTACTGTGCGCCTATTGCAGTGGAAAAAAAATTGACAGAGCTCCCTCTCTTAGGGAATATATATTCTAGTGGTGATATTTAGGTTATATTTTGATAGTAGAACCAATGGGATTTGCTGATGGGTTGCATATAGGTATAAGAGAAAGAGAGAAGTCAACTTTTTCATGTCAAGTGTGTGAATGGTGGTGAAATTTACTGAGATATGAGACCCTAGAGGAAGAGCAGGTTTGGTGTAGGAAAGGAAAGAGACTCAAAAGTTTGGTTTTGGTCATGCTAAGTTTGAGATAGTACAGATAAATGTATGGTGGTTATCTGAGCATGAAGTCCGGAGTTTAGATAAGGAGTCAGAGCTGGTGAAATAAAACTGGTAGTTATAGCTAATATAATCTTATGTCTATATATTTTTACATATTCCCCATAGATATCAGAGATTATAGAAGGAATTGCATGGTAAATAAGTAATTGTGAATGTTTTTTACATTTTTATTCTTGGCTTTCTTCTGTGTGAAATTAACACAACAATATGTCTTTAAATCTTGAAAGGATTTACCTTTAAAATGCACTTTTTAAAAAAATTCAGAAAACAAGAAACTGGGTACATAGCAAAAATTATGATATTGGAACTCATGTCTAACTTACCAGGTCAGGATTTCAGGAAGTAGTGACTCTGGGATGTATATTTCAAATAGGGCCCCACCACACTGAATATGAGAATTCTGCTAAGGAGAAAAATAAAGGTAGGCCTCCTATTATTTGCTGGAGGCCAGCTGGCAAGCCAAGTGGTTTTACATTTGACAAAAATTCTATTGTGTTGATGAAGAGCTGTCAGAAGAAAGAAGATTAAAATATCTACCTTGAAATAAAATTTGGCAAGAAAACAAGAAAATACAGCAAAAAGGAAAAAAAAAAAAGAAGTTAGAGGTTATGAAGGAAGAAGCAAAGGTGTGGAAACCTAAAAAGTTTTCTCAGTGACAACTTTGAAGTAATATACTTAGTTATATAACATTTAAAGTAGCATCACCTGTGTGTACATTGATGTAATTTATCATTGTTCTAGGTAAATAATATCCTTTTTTGTACAACTTTATTAAAATAGGACACTTCAGAAGTCTGGGATGATAAGCAGAATTCATTGCATAAAGAATCAGTAGCACACAAGGTTGTTCTATATTTTTTAATTTCTAATTTTCTATAAGAAGGCAGTCTTCCAGGATTTAAAGGAAAGTCACTTTTGTTGTGTGTTCTTTGACCTATTAAATAAAACTTACACTTATATTGCTTTACATAGTAAATGTTGTTAACAAATTATGTCATGGAAAGAATAGAAAGGTTGTTATAAAAATTAAAGGTGTTTAGTCACACAAAAGCACTGTGAAAGACTTGTTCTGATTTAGACCTGGCGGTGCTATGATATTACATTATAAATGCCAGGATTTGCTGTTCACCAAATAGATACTAGGATTATTTTAAAGTCTAATGACATCAACAATTTCAGCAATACTATTAAAGGTATGACTACACTAGAAGAATAAGGATTAGGACGAGGAATAAAAACTTCTCCAAGGAATGGTCTTTGCGAAGATTTTAGAAATGCAGTTTTTCACAGAAATATCCTTAATCCTCTGGGTAGAAACAAGGAGGAAACCTAAGATTTTAGCAAGCTCCATTTAATCCACTGCAGACAGATGGTTGCCTACCTTTTCTTCAATATACTGGAGTTTGTAAACATTCTACCTCCAAAGAGTAGGCATTACAAAATATTGTGCAAGAGTTATAAGACTTGAGATACATTTGGCTATGATACGTTACAGAAAAAAACATTTGTAGTTCAACCTGTAATAATTCAGATTTGAAATATGTAAATCTCAATTTTGTTTGTACATTGCAAATATGTTGTGTGTGTGTGTATATATATATATATATATATATATATACATAAAATCCTGTATATAAACACATGTTTTAAAGAGATATCAGTGGCATTAGTAATAGATAATTTGAATATCTTTTTATATTTAGTTCAAGCTCTTTAAATTTAAAGCTTCCATTTTCATTTCGACAAAAGTATTTAGGATTAAGCTGGGCTCGGTGGCTCAGCCTGTAATCCCGCGCCTTGGGAGGCTGACGTGAGTGGATTGCCTGAGCCCGCGAGTTCGAGACCTGCCTGAGCAACTTGGCGAGACCTCATCTCTGCAATAAATAAAAAAATCAGCTGGGCGTGGTGGCGCATGCCTGTAATTCCAGTTACTCCAAAGGCTGAGGCGGAAGGATCGCCGGATTCCAGCAGGTCGAGGCTGCGGTGGCCGGGAGCGGCCACTGCACTCCAGTCTGGGTGACAGAGTGAGACTCCAACTCAAAAAAAAAAAAAAAGTATTTAGGATCTATCTTTGCTTTTACTAAGAAAGCCATTATCTTCAACCTTGGGCATGTGCGCTTTCCTGCACTTAGATCCCAAGTTAATGTTTTGTGCTTACATTGAATATTGATAAATAAGATAAGCATTGTTTAATAAAACATTTTAAACTCATTTTTTACTAAATCAAATTGCCTTTCTCTTTTGCATGTGGTCTTTTTAATAAAACATTTTAAATTCATTTTTCACTAAATCTAATTGCCTTTCTTTTTTCATGTGGTCTCTACGAATCATATGTTAATCTACATATTCCAAATATAATACAGGAATTAGACATGCTGTAGTTACATGCCCATTTATCTGTTCAATATTATAATTAAACACTTAAGGTTTGATCTTTAGCACTAAGCATTAGTATGAGAAAACAAGATCTGTGCTCAGATTTAAGAAATGAAGAAAATGTACCGAAATCTTTTGAGTAATGACTGCAAGGCCACAAGGACTGATTTCTTTAGAAGCTAGGTACAACCATTTTCTGAAAGAAAATGTCAGCATCTCACACCTGATGTTCTGCTGAAATCTAATCTAGCGGGTGTGCTACTCTTGAATGGGTATACATTAAGTCTGAACTGTGAGATAACATTCATTTACTTATTCATGAAACAATTATTGAGAACCAGGTACTCTCCTTGACACTAGAAGAAGCAAAGATCAAAAACATATCATTATCGACCTCAAGGAGTTGAGTCTCACGGGAAGGACAGAAATGCAAAGTATTAAAGTAAAACATGGTCTACTGTTAAAGAGTTATAAAAAAAATTACTGAGATATAGATTAGCTTAATGGATAAAAAGGAAACATTAACCTGGGAGCTTGGAGCATCAAGGAAGTGAATGACAGGAGAGGCAAAAGGAAAAGCAAATAGTGCTCTAGATTCAGGGTGTAAAAACAAACAAACAAACAAGTAAGCAAGCAAACAGACTTGCTGCTTCATTTTATTATACCCAGAATAACAAGAAGCATCTTTGGATTTGAGGATGTTTTTTCCCCCTTCCACTCCAAGTGGCAAAGCTTGGGCTTATTCTCCTTTCTGGTGAACCAGTTAATGGAGGAATTCCCACTTCCCCAACCCCCATACCTTTCTCCTATTTGCTTATAAGACTTGGACAAAATACTATGTTCACATGTCTCATTAAATACATTAGTTTAGATTTCTATTATTACTTTCTTTTTAGTTAGTTTTTAAAATAGGTCATATATGCCGGGCTCAGTGGCTCAGTCTGTAATCCCAGCACTTTGGGAGGCTGAGGTGAGCAGATTGCCTGAGCCTGAGGGTTCGAGACCAGACCTCATCTCTACTATCAAAAATTAGCCAGGCGTGGTAGCGCGTGCCTGTAGTTCCGACTACTTAGAAGGCTGAGAAGGAAGGATCGCTGGAGACCAGCAGGTCGATGATTGGGTGGCCGTGAGTGTGCCACTGCCCTCCAACCTGGGCAACGGAGTGAGACTCCAACACAAAAAATAAATAAAATAAAATAAATAGGTCATATATGACCTATTTAGGTGAGGATGATTAATTTTATGAATGTAAGAATGCAATATTATAGTATGAATTCCATTAATGGATGTGTTCATATTATTTGCTTCTCTGACCTTTGCATGTTCTTTCTTTCTCTTTCTTTCCCTGATGATTGGCTCTGAGCTTGCTATCATGTCAGCAATGGAACAGAAATGAGAAAAAAGTCTCAAATAGATTGTTTCTGTAACACTAAATAAAGTTTTGGTTTTTTGCTCCAGCAGCGTTAGGAATCACACCCTAAAAATGTTTTTCTTCATTTGTTTAATTCTCATTCTTTCTCATGGCCGTAGATGATTAGGTGTAAAAATAAATAAAAATTGTGTCCTACATTTGTATAATTAACTTAACATGATTGGGAAAAATGAAGAGAATCTTAAAAATCTTAGAATGGGAGTTTCTAAGTTAATTTAAAGGCCTGAGTTTTATTTGTAATATCTTTACGATACATAAATTATTGGAAACACTGGTTGTTTGCAAGTTTATATATTCAAAATTCTAATAGGAGAAAGTGTTTTATGTTGCTAAGTGACTATGTGACTTCCCTTTAAAAGATAGCAATGCCTTATTTCTGAACAACAATAATAAAAGTAGAGTTCATTGTAAACATGTATTTTATATTAAAACTCATTCTGCTTTTATATAGCAGATATGTCATCTAGAAACCCTGATTACTTAGTGAAATTTTGAAAATTATTCAATAAACAATTACATAGGAATATTTACTTTCAAATAAGAAAATATATCTGAGATATTAACTAATCCTTAATTGTATGTAATTTCTATTTCACAAAAAATACTATGGGACTCAACATATTAATATTCTAGTCTAATTTTTCTAATAAACATGATGTACAAAGTCATAAAAACTTAAGATTTACTTTGGGGGATTCTGATCCATTTTCTGTTCAGTTTTATAATATCCAGTTTCTCCAAGTTTGGTATCTAATTATGTGTTTTTGTCACTCAGTTGACTGGAAGTACTACTATTGGACACCAAAGCAATGAGATATTAATGACAGTGCTTTATTATTAAATCTAGCACTTTTTAAATGAAAGTAATGTTGGCCTGTTGATTTCTAATTTTGAAAATTATGTCTTTAAAAGAAAATACAATCACATGGAAAGACAAAATTGGATAAATAAGTAAAATAAATAAATAAATATGGAATGAGTCCTACACAATATTTAGAAGCTTAACAATACATACATATACACATTCGTTCTTATATACATTGCAGTTTCCAGTAAAATTATCACTAAAAGCACTGTGAAGATGATAATTATCAAGTCATTCACTTTCAGACTTAAAGGCAGGAAGATAAAAGAATGAAGAACACACACAACAACAATATAGAAAAGTAGGAGTGAATAAAGATAAAATAGAAAATCAGTAAGATATTGACTTTTTAAAAGACAGAAACACCACAATAGGAAACATTTCCAGGAGGGAAATGTCAAAGAATAATAAAATGAAAGAAAAAGCAAATCAAAATGACGTGAAGACTAACAAACTTTTAAAACATATTTAGGTAAAGATGTCATGAAGAAAGTTGTGCTTAAGCTGTCTTAGGTAACCACTGAAGATAAAACTAGAAATGACGTAAGTTAAAATTAGAGAGAGAATAATGAAACTGGCATAGAGAGAGTCTAGAAGAAGAAAAGAAACATAACTTTGAACATCTCAACAATGTCCAAATGTCAAAAATTAATTTAGCGTTGCTGTCATAACAGGGTGACTGTCATGAACAATAATTTACCATGTATTTCAAAATAACTAAAAGAATGGAATTAGAATGTTTCTAACACAAAGAAATGATAAACATTTGTGGTGATGAATACCCCAATTACCCTGATTTGATCTTTACACATCATGTACTTGTATCAAAATTTCTCATGAATCCCATAAATATGTACAGCTAATATATATCCATAATAATTAATACTAAAATATTTTTAAGAATAAAATAAAATGTCAAGAATTAGAATGTAACTATAGCATAGTGATCTGTCATTGATACTTGTTGCCTTTGTCTTCCAACCATCACATTTCTCCTCCTTTACAGTCCTCCTTCTAACAGAACGATCTCTTCCTTTAGGAAACAGTCCTTTTGCTATTTTATGTACATTTGAGGGAGGAGATGCTGTTAATCACAGTGTCCCAGTTGCTGGGACCAGAGGCAGAAATGCCCGATCATCTCTCATCCCTCCAACAACAGTGCATGGCAGAGGGATGACAATTGGATCCAAAATAATAATAGTCAGAGTTTTTGAGTTGGACTTTACATATCAATTATGGGAGATAAATAAACTTTTTACCCCTAAGATTTTGCCATTTGGAATGATTAGACCTAGAGATGCCTAAGTGTTTTTCGTCTCCCACATTTTAAAAAATCATCTGTAGGCATGTGAGACTAGCTTCTAAAGATATAAAGAGATAGAAAGAACCATTATAATTTTGTTCAAATTTCTAGATTGAGTCAGACCAAGGCTTTTTCCACCTTTTCAGTTATGTGAGCTTTACTTTGTTTACAGCCATTAGATTTTAATAGCTATATTTTAAAGTACTGATTAAAATAGGGCCAAACTATTATTCAGGTGGTAATAAGGAAGATGAGAGAGAAAATGAAGTTAACAGGGAAAAAAGGAGAAGAAAAATAAGAAAGCTCTGACTACCTTTTTTTCTCTCTCTCTGACCTAGCTCACACTCCTCAGAGATTATTCTTTAAGTTGATGTGGAGATGAAGATGAGGATGATACATACAGTTGTAGCATGAGTGGTCTTTCAGAAAGCCCCGACTGAATGAACCTTAGTAACCTCAAATTTACCTTTTCAGCTTAATAAAACTCCAACACTAAGCCACATCTTGCCTATGGCCCTAATTGCACTCTAACATTAACAAGTCTACTTCTAAACCTAACCTCTAATCTAACATAACCCCCAAACTAACACTAATTCCAATTTTAATTCTACTTCCTTTGCATTTTACCCTAAAACCAAACAAACCCTATCTCTAAACCTAAGCTTAAAACTAACCACAATTCTATCTCTAGACACAATGTAAAAGTAACTCCAAATCTAACACTAGTTCTGCCTCTAACCCTAACATTAACCCCAAACTTACCTCTAACAATAATTGTAACTCTAACCTCATACCTAACTCTAAATCTATTTTAACCTAAAATCCAACCTACTCCTACCTTAACTTTGATTCCAAGTATACCTCATAATAACAAATTTCAATCCTACTTCTAACCCTAAACTTGACTCAATATAGCTCCAAATATAACTTTAACCCACCAAAGTAAAAAACTCACCACAACCTTATCTTGAATTTCAACCCTTTCACTATCCCAAATTCTACCTGTAATTCCAATCCTAATATCATCAACTGATGTCTAACACTATCTCTAACCTTAAGCCTAAACTAATCTCACAACTAACTCTAATTCTAATTATAACACCAACCTCAAATTGCCTTTAGCCATAACCCTAAAACTAAACCAACTCTTTTCTTGCTCTGCCCTAATGCTAACCGCAAACCTATCTAAAACTGCCAACTTCTAATCCTAACAAAAAACACAATCCTATCTTTTATTGTACCTAGTCCCAAAATGAAATCCAGTCTTAAACACAACTTAAAACTCACCTCAAACCCTAACCTTTACAAAACTCCCAATTCCACCTGTAACTCTATTCCCAATATCAATAACCCTAACACTAAAACCAACCCCAGCCTGAATCTTTACCTCAGCAGTATTAGTACACAAAGCTCTATATCTAATGCTAACCCTAAGTCTCAGATGAACTCCAAACTTATCTTTAACTGTATCTCCAACCCTAACCTTAACCTCAAACCTATCTTTAACCATACATCTAACTCTAAATCTAATCCCAGTCTTAATTCTTACCCTACCCTGAAATTAACCCCAACACCATCTCAAACTCTAACCCTAATGCTAATTTCAAACTTACTTCTAACCAAAATCCTGCCTTGAAATCCAACATTTAAAGCTACCTCTAAGTCCAACTATAACTCCAAACTCATATCATGATTTGGGCATAGTGGCACCCACTAGTGTTCTAAGTGTCACTGCTCTGCTTCATTCTCTAACTTTATTTAAATAAATTTTAAAAAATAGTGCCATGGAATTGGGGTCTTAGAATTGTTGTATTATCAAAGTTTGTCTTGCTGCAAGTGGCAAAACATAGAAAACTAGCTTAACAGAAAAATGAATGGTAGGAGGTAGGGTAGGGGAAGTAGGTGAATTATGGACTCAAGGAACTAAACAATCCAGGATTGGATTTCACAGATGCCTGAATTTAGCAGTCCCCATACTGCCATCAGGCTCTGGTGTCTTTCACTCCAGGCTTGTCTCTCCTCCCCTTTGGCTTCATTTCCAAGTTTCCTGTGGCACAATAACTGCCAACAACCTCAGGCCTGAAAATACTAGGATCAACTCCAATAGAAAAGAGTATTTCTGTTTTTTTCAAACCTATTCAAATATTAGTTTATATTGAACCTAGTTGGATATGCTCAGGTAAGTTTTCCATACTTTACTAATCATGAATAAATTGAAACGATACTCTGGCCAGCTCTGAACCACATACTCACTCCTGGAGATAGGAGCAGAAAGAATCAACGCGACTGGGTACACTTATATGAAGAACGAGAGATGAGGAAAGGGCGGTTCTCTGAAAGAAAAATTTAGGTTACCGTTAACAGGAGAATGAGAAGTGGATGTCATAATGGCAAAAAAATGTAAATAACCACGATAAATCTTGAGGAAGAATTTATCTTGATGGTCATCTAGCCTAACTTTCTAATTTTATGAATGAGAATTTTATGGCTTTGACCATGATTTGAATGCAACTTGTCACAAAATCAGGAATAGTTCGCATTTTGTCTTTGAAAATTTGGAGATTACTTAACTAAAGGTGTTTACAAGGGGAAGAGTTCAGTACTTTCAGGAACATAAACAGGGGCCTTTTTTCTTAGTCAGAAATAACTGACTCATGACTGTTTTCTTTCAATTTGTTAATATGAATTATTTCAATCTGGAAAGTTGTCATCTTCTTTCTTCTCCTAATCTATCTACTCAGAGTACACATATTCAAATTTATGTATTCAACAGATTTTTCTAGCAATACAGTCTATGTATTTAAAGAAAGCAATGACAAGGTGATTACAAAATGTAATTATGCATTTAGGGATAACAGTGTTCAACATATCTTACGTGCACTTCAAAATAATTACATTTGTTTTATTTAGAAAAAAATTAACAAGAAGTTGTAATTTGGAGATAACTTAAAGCTAGGGGGAGAATTCTTCACTATAATTGTTAATTTGAGAAAAATATTATATTAAAATTCCAGGTTTCTCCTCTGTTTGCATGAATGAAATGAAAAATTCATAAGGGAAGGATTTAATCAGTCAGTCAAAAATCTAAATCCATTACAAGATTATTCACTGCATACTATCAATGCACTTAGTACTTGAATGAATACATTAAAGAAATATCCACATCTTGTGCAATGAATATGAATGAGTAGAGCACAGTGATTAAGGGTTGGTCTTTGATACTGGACAGACCTGTGCTCTGCCACTCCCTGCCCAGAACAGTCCCATCCATGAGATTTCTCCATGTGAAAGGTCCACCCCAATGTAGCAATCAAGAAGAAAATGCAGGTCATTAAAGTACTTTTTAAAAGTTTCTAGCTAAATCTTTTACTATATATTTTCTCTACCCTTAAAATGTCATTTTTAAGAATTTTGCTAAATATGTTTTTGTACTTGTCTTCTTCCTGTTTTTATTTGTTTTGTTTTTGTTTTTGTTTTTTTTAGTGATTTGGAAGATGGGACTCACAAGTATAATTCTACTAAAGATTGTCTGTTCTTAAGTCTACTAATTACTTCGTAGAGGCATCTGCTTCTCTTTTTTCTCTGTTCTGCTTATAATCTTCCATGATTCCGTATAACTCATTGCAATTTTTAAAGTCTTATTGTCTAAATTAAAACCCAGAGAATAATTTCTGATTTTTTCCATTCATGACAAGATGTTTAGTGTTATTTTGACTCTTCCTGTCTGCAGTTACAGGATCAATATATTTTATACAATATTATTATATGTCTATAAATCTTATTTTGCATAATAGCTTTCAGCATATCCTTTAAATTCTATATAAAAGCTAGGCATAGTGGCTCATGCCTATAATCCCAGCACTATGAGAGGCTGAGGCCAGAGGATTGCTAGAGCCCGGGAGTTTGAGACCAGCCTATGCAACATAGCAAGACCTCATCTCTACAAAAAGCCCAAAAAATTAATCGGGATGGTGGTGTGCACTTGTAGTACCAGTTATTCAGGAGGATGAGGCAGAAAGGTCACCTGAACCCAGGAGGCCAAGGCTGCAGTGAACCATGATTGTGCTACTGGACTCCTGCCTGGGCAGCAGACTGAGATCCCAAGTCAAAAATAAAAAAATATATATATATATTCTAAAGTTATTTGTTGTTATTGGGTAATATAATTAGTGTCAACATTCTATTGTAGTTTATTTATATTTTGTTTTCTAGTGTTGTCTTAAGTTTGATATACGTATTACTTTTGTGGATACAAATTCCCCTGCCCTATCAGAGAACAGAATTTCACAAGCTTTGCAAGGGAGCATGAGGTTGATTAGATATAAAATTGATTGATCACAAAGTTTAAAATCTGATTCTGTGCACATTTGTTCAAAAGTTTTTACATTTTAGTGATATGAATAAATGCTTTTACTCAAACATGATGCTTTTGTTCTTTGAGAAGTAAGCTGTTTTTCTCTCTACCTGGAAATCACTCTTGTTATCTGAAATTGTATGACCCTATTTTACCTTATTTGAGTCTTATATTTAGAAAATATTTCTATTCTTTTCTTAATGCTGAAATCTCTTCAATATTACAAATAATTCTTAAACTGTGATTTTGTTCTATTATCTTCTGGTACGTAGTTTTATCATATTCTCTTTGTCTTTCAAATTATAATATGTTTCTCTGCACAGTATTGGTTCTGGTTTCTCTTACCTCTAGTGTGTATTTTAATTCTTCCTTTGAATTTTAAGCTTCATTGCACCACTTTATTTTTAATTTTCTATTTTTGTTCTTTGCCTTCATCTTAGCTCATTCATGGATACTAATTCTTCTCCCAGAGAAGCTACCATATCCCTTTCATTTTTGTAGAAACTCAAGCAAAACATTTTCCATGATTTTTCTGTTTCTTAAAACAATTTTTATTCTGCCCTGCCTTTAGTTTTCAATGTGCTGGCAGCTTTTCCTTTTCAAGTTAGTTCTGAATGATGTACAGTTTATGAACACAGAACCTATCTGAATTTATGCAACTCATAAGGCAGGCCTTCTGGGCTAGTATTGACGTATTTTTTCTACAAATTATGTGAGTCTCTTAACTAGAATTACCTACAGTTTTCATTTTTGAAATGTAGTTGAGCCTAAAATATTAAAACAATTATACCACAGAGCAAACACTATTGCCACTGTGTTCTCCTTTGCTATATCTCTATTTGCAATTTCTTACTTTAATAAATAAGAATCTCATCTAGTTTCTCTGCTGCCATGTTTTATGCTTTCATGGGTATGGAAAGAGTTAGGCTGATGAGAGTAGAAAATAAGGTCAATGTTTGGCAGATTTTTCTAAACTTTCGCATCTTCTTTCCCTTCTCTTGGTCCTTTAAGCTTTTTTGTATCTTGGATTAGGTGCAGGAAGGGCAAATATATAAAATAATTTATCTGTTTTCCTTGGGGCTGTTTTGTCCTCCTTTCCTTTAGGCAGAGAAGCAAATGTAGTCTGAGAAAGTGCTTTTCCATCTTGCTACATCAATAATACAATAAGTAAAGTCTGCTTAGACTTAGACCTTTGCTCTTCTGTTTTCTTTGTATTTAAGTCATACTAACTATTCTGGCTGTTTTCCACATTTCCATGAACAGAAAGGTTGGAGAAGGTACATCTAGAATACACGTATGTTCACTTTAAAACCACACGCTTGTGGAATTCTAAAGATTAATTTAAGTAACATGATTCAAATTTACAATAGGAACAAATTGAGGTACTGTTTTGGTGACTCTTATTGCTTACTTTAAATATATTTTTAAATGGTAAGCATAATACGTAAGTTAACTTTTTTCTTGCTTAGTTACATTGGTTTACTAGTAGTAGGAAGGCTAAGTAAAACTAATTTGTATGAGCATAAGTGAACTCATAAATGACACATGTAATGCTTAGGAGGAATTTGCACAAATCTAAGAGTTATATTCAACCTCTTACTTAGCTGGAGGTTAATTTAAATATTCTATACTTAAAGAAAATTTTACATAGACCGAGTTTTTCTATTTATTAAGATTCTCAAACTCAAATATTACAATAAATATCTAGAAAAGTAAGTCAGAAGCATATACTATTAACATCTGTTTATATTGTTTGAATTTAACATATGACTCCTGCTTTTGTTGGCTTTTAAATATTTCTTGGACATGGATCTTAATAATGAATTTAAGAATTTAGTATTAGAAAGAAATTAGAGACACAACAGTTTAAAAAATTAAATATAAGTTACTGCATTCACTATAGAGGTAAGTTCAAGGTTGTATGAAAGCCCTTAAGTTCTCAGATTTGGGAAGAAGAATAGTAGAAAAACTTTTCAGATCAAAGAATATATTAATTGAATTTTAAAGGAAAACTCAGGTAATCTTGATAAAATAAATATTGTTTTCATTTCCATTTTTGCTTTTTGGGTAGGAAATGCTACTTGGAAGCTATGTCTATCTGTTTGTCTCTTTTCACCACCTATTCTTGTTAAATTCTCATCCATTCTCAAACTTAAATCACATTGGAAAATATTTATTAAATACCTATAAGTGCAATATGCCTTCTTTTGTGGAGGTGATAGAACTCCATTAAAAAACACTTGATCTAAATCTCAGTCTTCATCACCTTTGCCTTGCATACATGCCTACTTAGTCAGTTTTGGCTGCTGTAACAAAATACCATAGACTAGGGAGTTTAGGAACAACAGAAATTTATTTCTGACTGCTCTGGAGGCTGGGCAGAACACGATCAAATTTGGTGTCTGGTGAGAGCCTGTTTCCTGGTTTGTTTGTTTATTTATTTATTTACTTACTTATTTATTTTTTTAGATGGAATACTTATTTCTTAATTTTAAAAATATGGGGAACAGTTCAGGGTTAGGCACACAAGTGGTCATTGCACAGGTGAAATCTGGGCCTGCCATTGGTCCTTGTTTCACCTGATTTAGGATCAGGTACCCTTATTAATGTTATGTGTCCCCCCTCCCCTGGCAGTTACCTGCTGCTGCCAATTTCCTGGCTCATGAACACTGTCATCATGTTGTGTTCTCACAAGGTGGAAGGGGCAAAGGAGCTATCTGAGATCTCTTTTATAGGGTTATTAATCCCATTCTTGACTCTGCCCTCATGACTTAATTATTTCCAAAGGGAACACCTCCATCTGCAGAGATTATAACATTGGGGATTAGGTTTCAATAAATAAAAGGGGGGAGAGCAAACATTCAGTCTATAGCAAAGTGTAACTTCAGGAGCTGGCCTACAAAATTATTTTTTTCTGGATATGGCACTGTCAAAAACATGGCAGGGATAAACGGTATGGGGACAACAACTGCATTTTAGATACATCCCACTTGAGCTACAGCAGCTCACATGTTATCTACATAATATTTGATTCCACATCAAAGTTGTCTTAAATATATTTCCATTGCTTTAAAGATGTGAACATGTTGGTTTAGAAAGAATATTCGCCTTTAATTACTTAGAGTTCTTATAATTTTGTTGCTATGTAAAAACTAGAGCAGTAGACAACTACTTAATTAGAAACCCCCTCTTTATAAAGAGATAAAACATGTGCCCTAACTTTATCAAAACTCAATGAAAGAAATATATATATATATATATATATATATATATATAAAAGGATAAAAATGTGTCCTTAGTTCTATACAAAAAAAGTCATTCAACAAATAACATGCATATCTCCAAGCTCAGTAAATAGTTTATTTTTCATGATTATTTGGTATATCTCTCATTATCAATCATATTCAATATTGTGACTATAGTTTGAAGTGCTTTGTTTGTTTGATTTTTGATGTTTTGTTTTTGTTTTTGCGAACCTACCATGTGCCCAATTGTGCTGTAGGCAAGGCATAGAGAGATAAGACAGAAGCAGATTTTGTCCTCCTGGAGATCACTTTCATTAGGGGCTGAAAGACAATAAAGAGAAGCAATAGGTAAAATTGTGCATTAATATATTAGATAGCCAGGCGCGGTGGCTCATGCTTCTAATCCCAGCACTTTGGGAGGCAGAGGCAAGACGATTGCCTGAACTCAGGAGTTCAAGACCAGCAAGCAACTTGGCAAGACCTCATCTCTATAATAAATCAAAAAATTAGCTGGGTATGGTGGCACACACCTGTAGTTTCAACTACTTGGAAGACTGAGACAGAAAGATTTCCTGAGCTCAGCAGGTTGAGGCTGTGGTGGCTGTGAGCGTGCCACTGCACTCCAGCCTGGGTGACAGAGTGAGACTATGACTCAATATTCAATATATATGTATGTATATATATATATATATATTAGATAATGTTAAAGACTATGGAAAAAAACAAACTGAGAGGAATGTTATGAAATGCCTAGTGGGGTATGGGGTGTTTGCTTTCTGTTTGTTTGGTTTGGTTTGGTTTGGTCAGTATGTCTGTTTTTAAATGGGATCGAAAAAAATTATTATTTGTATTGATACCTATGTTTTTAGGGTTGTTTTGGCTACCTGATATAATCCATCTTTATTTATGGTTCTATTATTATAATCTTTAAGCTTAGATTTTCTTATACATTTATTGTACTTTTATTTTTTTTTAAATTATGATTATTTTAAATTTGTTCAGTGTTGTTCACTAACTGTTTCATTTATTGAAAACATTATTTAATTTTTTGGAAGATCAGGTCTTACAGAGTACTTAATAAAACTTTGAGAAGCATATAATAAGACCAATAAACAATCAAAAATCGGTTGAAGAAAATTTCAAGTATTTGATAGTAGAAAGAACTAAGTCATGACTCAACTTATTTTTTTAAAAATAAGTATGGTTTAGTTATACAAATTACTAGTTAAAATCTTTGTTTGAATTTATAATATTTGAAACAATTTGCAAATTAAAGAACACTAGACATAATTATAAAAATGCAAAATTTTAAGACAATTATAAACGAAAAGAATGATTTTATGAATGGCATAGTACCTGAGATTTTCTTTATCTCCTTTGAAAGAAAAGCACTTATATTTATTTTATGAAAATAGCTAAGATGGAGTATAGGAAAAAGAGACAGATTTTCAAACAGAAGTAGAAATTAGTGAAAACTGTGTAATATTATTAAGAGTTTAATAAGTATTGAGCATAGTTTTAAAAAATAATTGCAGGAGTATGGTGAAAAATAGCATCTACCTATCAGGATTTGCTAAGCCACTGAGTCTTTGACAAATATCAGCAAACTCAGAATTAAGGTTCATGTCCTTGGCTTATTATAACTATAGCAAAAAATAGTTATGTGACATTTACTGACAACATGAAGAGTTTTAAATGCATTATTACAGATCAGAAAGATTTTATCATTTAATTAATTTCAGAAACTTCTTAACATGACTTGTCTTTCTTTTAAAAAATCCCATCAAAAAAAGCAAAAATAATTGAATAATTATTGTAGAATACTCTTTTGTAATTATCATTAACTTAGGTCAATTTCCAAGTTTAGGATTCATCATACAGTGAAAAAAAAATACTCTTGTTTAGAAGACAGGATACTTCATTACATTTCTGTCTTTGCAATTAATGTGTGACCATATAAATATCCTTAATCCTGGCTTTTGTTTGCTTTTCTATAAAATGGGGCAATTGAGAATAACTTCCAAATTATAAGAACCCTTGCATTTAGATATGGAAATTCATAGGTTATTGAGAGTCACCTTTCTATGAATTATAGCAGGGTTGGAAATAAATTTTAAATTTAATCTGTTTTATATTAATCAATAAATCATAACATTGTACTAATAAAAAATGAAAAATTCATTTTACATATGTGTGTTTATAGCTTGTAAAATAAAGACTATTATGAAAGCATTTATTGACATCAAAATGAACTATGTGATATGTAGAACAGAATGCTTTCTTTGCCTTTAACTCAGTTAAATGTGAAAATTGATAGGTTAAGGATTTGCATTTTTATGAATTTAATGATTATTATCCCTTTTTTTCAAAGGTCTCCATATCAAGTCTGAAAACTATAAATGCGATTTGTCTTAAACCTAGCCATTTGAAATAAATTTCAAAAATGTAACTAGGTTATGAGCACATAGGATACACAGACCACATTGATACTTCTGTGGACTTGTAGTTGCACAAAAGGGTAGAAACAATATGGAGAGAACTGTAGCTTACAATGGGAGAGAAGCAAGAATTGTGAAATCATAGAACAGGCTGAAATAATGTTATAAGTTCCTAAACACTTCAAATGTTTAAGCAATTCACTGTACCAGGGCTGTTTTACCAAAGATTTTCTGCCTTGGGTGGAAGGTCAGACAAGGTGACCTATAAAGTTTCTTCTAACAGTAAAACAGTAAAACTTACTTTTTTCTAAGTGTATCAAAAGAAGGCATGCAAGAAACTTCTGAATGTCAATATGTCTGCATCCATTTAACGGCTATGCTACAACTACAGACATTGAAAGAAACAGTTTGTAATCTCTGTGATCCTAGAACAAATTTAAGTTTTAAAATCATGCCAACTTTTTTACTTTAATACATCTTGCTTAGAACTAGCTGAGCTTTAATGGCAATATCGTGTGGTATGACTTCAGATTTGTTTTTGAAGGGTTTTGAACAATCATAGATTACTACCCTAATGAGACAATATTTAATCTTTTTAACGAGAGCTATCTATCTCTTTGACAAAAAGAAAAAAAAAAGAATTCTGGATTTTATTTGTAACTTTTATTTAAGAATGTATTACACATATATTTGTCTCACTGATGATTAAATCTAATCCTGCCCTTGCATTTGATGTCATTTGATGGGATCAGGAAAGTTTATTCGGAGTGTAATCCATGGTATCTATTGATTTATTCTCTGACTCATATGGATGTAGTTGCATCAAATGCTTTAAGTGGGTGTCAGTATTCCCATTTTCTGCTGTAATGTGTATTCAAAACCTCCAGATTACTTCCGTAATGAAATTTATCCTCCGGATTACATCTGTAAAATAATGCAGCCATGATGAATATTTATAGGTACATTTAGATGGGCTCAGTGATGATTTATGCTTTAATGAGCATCAGATTTAGAGGAACTATATAAATAAAATAACTGCGCATTAAAATGACAATTGTGTAAAAGCATGATTTACTGGGGTTCACATGGAGCTAAGCAGGGGACTTGAAATCAAGGAATGTTTTGAATTACACTCGAATTTAAGTCATGTATTTTGGGCCTTAAATCAAGGCCTAGATATAGTTACTGTCGGGCATCTTTCAGAAGGGAGAAAATAATATTTGCAGAATGAAAATTATTTTTATTTTACTTATCATGACTCCTTTATTACAGATGTATCTTCTAAGGTAACCATTGTACATCATTTTGTACTATGTTAACATAATGATAAGGTAAACCAGACAATGTTTTCTAAATCCATTAAAATGGATTAAGGGAGTCATCAACAATTATATTCTATCTTACCTTACTGACAAGCTTTAGGATACATGATTTAATCTCTAGGCTACCTGAATTCATGTACTAGTGAGTCATATATTAAAGGAGGCTTAATCACACTGTTTAAGTGTCGTGGAAAAAAAGAATTATTGATCAGAAAAGTTTCCTTAGTAAAAGCTTATAGACTACCTCATTGAATGAGACTGTTCTCTCACAAAATGTCCTTCATTTTCTCTTTCAGAATGACACCATTTACAACTATCTAACTCAGACGCCTCTCTTATATTAACAATAAAATACATATTTTTAAAAGGTTGTATTATTTCTCATACAGATATAATTATTTATATAGTAAGAATACATATTTTAAATTACTAAATACAAACAAACGAATAGCATAATTATTAGGATGGGTTTTTAATTTGTTAATGTTGTGTTGTAATAGACTTTTGGGGTTCTTTTCTATCTCCAAATGACATATGTGGGTTGGTGGGGAGTTTACTCTCCAAGCACAGAGGACTAGATGGGCAACAGATATAAACTCTGTGATGTTATAATTCTGAACTTCACTGAGTTTCAATGAGTGGACATCTTCCCAAGGCCACATAGATATAGTTTTCTTAAAATTTATACTATGAGCTCAAAATCTGTGACTCATTACTGCCATCACATATTAGAATAAGAAACAGTGTTACAGTGGGGAGGTAAGAACCCCAGTCCACAGAGAAAGCAAACATGGAGAATGAAATAAGTAAATGAGGACAGAGATGGCCCTGATGGTTTTCTATTTTCTGATTGCAGTTCCTTCCTGTAGCCAGATACAGCCCTATCTCTGGGCTCTGCAAGACATGTTTGCATCCATACAGCAAATTTCTACTCCTTTTTATAAGCTAGAGTTTGTTTCTTTAATTTGCAACAAAAAGCTATGATGAGTACAACCTGATTTTGCCAACTTCTCTCTCCTGGATTTAAATGCCCTTCTCAAAATAAATACAATGTTTTTACTTCTTAAGTATAGATATATGTCACATAGAGACATTTTGGACAACAATAGACCACATATACAATGGTGGCCCCATAAGATTATAATACCATATTTTTACTGAGCTTTTTCTGTGTTTAGATATGTTTAGATACACAAATACTTACCACTGTGCCACAGTTGCCTATGGTATTCAGAACAGTAACATGCTGTACAGGTTTGTCGCCTCAGAACAATAGGCTATACTATATAACCTAGGTGGGTAGCAGGCTATACCATCCAGGTTTGTGTCAGTACACTCTATAATGTTCACACAACACAAAATCACCTAATAATGCATTTCTCACAGTGTATCCTCATTGTCAAGTGCTGCATGACTGCATTACTAGGTCTACTTTATACTATAGCATTTGATCATGAGAAACACGAAAATAAATACAATTTTTAAAAGTATAATATATTTTAAACCACTAACGTTCTGGACTTTCAATCTTACAAGTGTTTTGCAAAGCATCAAGTTGTGTAATTCAGATGACTGTTAAAACTACCTGGAATTAATATGGTGCTTTGTTCTGGAAAAGGCATTTTTGCTCAAATATGGCTTTTTTTCTTTTTTGCTGTTCCTCCATTCACATTTTACTCAGTATTTCATTTACTTCAGGGGTTATGTGCTGCTTATTCCTATCTGTTGTGAAGTGGGGACAAATTCCAAATATTTTGGTATCATTGAAAGCCCTTTATGATCTGGCCCCATCTTTTATGTCTTTTCCCTTTCTACTCTGCACTCCAACCTTACTGAATCTCTCTCAGATTCTTTAACACACCATTCTTCACTGACCTTTAAGCCTTTGCACATACGGTATTAACATGGAACTGCGAGCCTACTAATTCTCATTCAGGCCTCAATTTAAACATCACTTCTTCTGGGAAGCTTTCTGTTATTCCTGAAGTACTGAGATACATTCTCCTGTAGCATGCTAGAGTGTGTATCATAACACCTACATCACTTTATGTTTATTATTTGTTCAGTGGCATTTTTCCTGGTAGCCCATGAGCACTGAGTGAGCAGAAACCATGGCTGTCTTGTCTCCTGGTCAGCACAGGGCTCCTTTATAAGTAGGTACTTAAGAATAGCAATAAAAAGTGTTATGCTAATAGGCATGAGCACACACATACAAACACACACGCATAAAAAGAAATACGTGTCTTTACTGCTATTTCAAGAACACACTGGCCAATATTCATTCACAAATTCCTGTGTCAGGACCAAGGATGCAGGATGATTGTGACATATCCTTAGAACCCTATCATGACTGCAGTCTTTCCTTGAGTGTGAGGCTTGCCGCTAGAGTGAATGGAGGAATTTTGAATCCTCAAGGAAAAATCCATTTGAAAATGACTCCAAAGCAGACATCATTAAGTAACAACACACGCCATTTCCCTTTTTTCCTTACTATGGGAATCCTGAATTTGTTCACATAGAAACATAGCTAGCTTCAGAGATGAATCACGATTTTTTCCTAAAGAAACCATATCAATCCTTTTCCCCTGTGCTAATGAATGGTACGAAAGTAAATATGTAGCCGGGCTCGGTGGCTCAGCCTGTAATCCCGTGCCTTGGGAAGCTGAGGTGAGTGGATTTCCTGAGTCCGCGGGTCCGAGACCCACCTGGGCAACTTGGAGAGACTTCATTTCTACAATAAATCAAAAAATTAGCCGGGTGTGGTAGCGCGCGCCTGTAGTTCCAGCTACTTGGAAGGCTGAGGCGGAAGGATCGCCGGAGCCTAGCAGGTGTAGGCTGCGGTGGCCTGGAGCAGCCACTGCACTCCAGTCTGGGCGACAGGGTGAGACTCCAACTCCAACTCCAAAAAAAAAAAAAGAGAGAGAGAAAGTAGACATGTCAACAAGGTCTAATCAATGGTATTTAAAGAGATTTCAGCTTGAGAGCTTCTGAAAAATATTTTCCTTTCAGATATAAAGCAAAAGCAGTACCAGAAGAAGACCCTACCCTGTTGGGCCTCTTTCTTATTCCCTTCTTTCCTTGGATGCAGTTATGAGAGAGTATGATATCTAAAGTTGTGGTGGACATTTTATAATCATCTGATGAATAACCTAAGGATAAAGGACTATATGGAAGAAAGGAGAAAGACTAGTTCCTTTTTACTTCATTAAGAGCTGAACCAATGCCGAGATATAATTCAAGGTTCTTGTTAAATAATGTGTCCTTGTGGCTTAGTATTCATTGTAAACAAACACATAAAAAGTAATATAATCTTCTTTTGTGTCAGTCAAAATGTATCTAATAAATGGCCACTTAATTTAAAATTCCAAGTATTTAGACATCCCAAAGACAGTATCTCCAAAAAGACACTAAAAAACTATCATGTGTTCAAAAGGGGTAACTTTCTGTTCTCTTTCATTGGCACTGTAGCTATGAGTCTTGATTTCCAATTTGGTGTGGATCAGATAGTATCAGGATGACTCTCAAGAGAAAGAGGAAAACAAAAGTAGAGGAAAGGAGAGAGCTAAAATAAAATTGAGCAGATAAAATGAAGGAACAACAGGACAAGATCAAACCCTGGTAAGGAATAAGAAGGTGCCAACGCAGAAAGTAAATAACTAAAGTCTTGGAGAATGTAGAAAGATAGAGTGAAATATAAAGGAAAGAATACTAAATATCAGTCAGCAGAGTCTTAAGATATCAGGGGATATTTACTGACTGTTTATGAAAGGTCAGGTTTGAAGTAAGCAACAATCTACCTGTGAGATCTTAAAATTATCAACATACAAACAAATAATAATTATTTGAATTATTTGCTCTATGAGTCTTGCCATTTATTAAAAGTAGGGAGAATAAAAATAAACAAATGAGTGCCGACAGGAGAAAGCACCAAGTTGGGAGCTGCAGAAAGCAAGAGCAACAGTTTGGACTAGCATGTACTCATTTGTCATAGTTCCTCTCCTTGGTTTAGCACAGCATGAGCAGGAGAAATTTCTCAACTCCCAGTTCATCCCTGGGGAGAAAAAGAGTCAAACCAACTATGTAGCATTCTGGCTTTTGGGGAATCTACTCAAGAAATGGGTTTTTGTTTCACTTGTCTCAAAGTGCTGATAGAACCCAGCATACTCTAGGTGCTTGATGGCAAGAGAACAAAAGAGAGCTGGGCGGCTTGCAGCAGCTCCAGAAAATCTGCATGTAGTACCACAATTAGACATCAGAGGAAGGAAGATATTACAAATTCCTGAAACAGAAAATCAGTAATTCATTCTAACTGAAAATGTATACACATTGGTCTAGGGAAGATGAATCCACAAAAAAAGGTCAAGAGATCTCCAGAATTTCCACTTGAGTTTATTGGTGAAGGCCTTTACTTATATAAAGCCAGTCTCTAAAGACCAGAAGTGGTGGGTTTTTTTAAAAATGTGAGAATCTTGATGCAAAATTATAAAGCACATGAAGAACAAGGAAACATGGCCCAAAATAAAGGAATGAAATCAATCTCCAGAAACTGACCTTAAAAAAATGAATGTACAAAAATCACCTCACAAAAAATTCAAAATAGCCATTATAAAGATGTTCAATGAGTTTAGGAAGTCAATGAATGAACAAAATAAAAGTAGAAATAAATAGGTGAAAAAAAAATCAAACGAAATTTGGAACTGAAGTTTACAATAACTTAATTGAATATTTAATTAAAAAGAGTTCAGCAATAGACAGAAGAAAAAGAGCAGGGGACTTTAAGACAGGACATGTGAAATTATTCATTCAGAGGAGGAAAAAGAAAAATGAAGAAACTTCAAGGAAAGCATCAAATGGATCAACATAAACATTATCAGTTTTTTAGAAGAACAGAGAAATAGAGGAAGAAAGTATATTTGATAAAATAATGGCCCCAAACTTCCCTAATCTAGGAGAAAATAGACATTTCAAATTTTTTTTAAATGGCGTGCAACAAAGATAGATTCAGAAAAGGTTATGTGGAGACACACTATAATCAAATTATTAAAAGTCAAAGACAAAGAATTTTGAAAGCAGCAAGAAAATAGTGATCCATTAAATACAAGAGAGCTGTCATCAGACTATAAACAGATTTCTCAGCAGAAACCTTGAAGGCCAGGCCAGAAAAGAATAGAATTATGTCTTCAAAGTGCTGAAAGAAAGAAAGAAAGAAAGAAAGAAAGAAAGAAAGAAAGAAAGAAAAACTGGCAACCACGAATACTGTATTCAGCAAAATGTCCTTCTAAATGAAGAAGAATAAAAACTTTCTCAGATAAAGAAACTTGAAGGAGGTTATCACCACTAAATTTGCCTTACAAGAAATGCTGAATGGAGTAATCTAAGGTGAAATGAAAGGATACTAGAAAGCAACACAAAAGCATGTAAAAGTATAAAGTTCACTGGTAATGGTAAATACATAGAAAAGTACAGAATATTGTAATACTATTATAGCGGTAGATAAATCACTCTTCATTATAGTATAAGAGTTTTTTTAGAGTAACTATAAAAATATTAATGGTTACACAATGTGAAAAGATAAAATTTGTGATATTAATAACTTACAGTGTGGGGAAAGGAGAAGTAAAAAGTACAGAATTTTAAAAATAAGATTGAAGATAAGTATTTATCAGCTTAAAATATTTATAAGATGTTTTATGTAGGCCCCATGGTAACCACAAAGAAAATATCTATAGACAATACACAAAAGAAAACAAGAAAGAAATAAAAATGTCTATTTTTCTTGCTATATCTAAATACCTGAGAGTGGGTAATTTATAAAGAAAAATAATTTATTTCTTACAATACTGAAAGGCTGGGAAGTCCAAGGTTGAGTGGCCATATTTGTTGAGGGTCTTCTTACTGCATCAGAACATAATAGTGGATGCCACATGATAAAAAAAAAGCAAAGCAAGAGCCAAATGGTTTTTATAACAGACCCACTCATGTAATAACTAACCCACTCTCAGTCAAACTTATTAATCCATTAATCCATGAATGGATTAATCCATTCATGAGGGCAGAGCCCTCATGACCTAATCCCCTCTTAAAATCTCCATTCTTTA
Source organism: Tarsius wallacei (assembly GCA_963574415.1). Lineage (NCBI taxonomy): Eukaryota > Metazoa > Chordata > Mammalia > Primates > Tarsiidae > Tarsius > Tarsius wallacei. The sequence continues at coordinate 28,806 of CAUYQG010022488.1, forward strand.
ATAATACTATTACATTAGTATTAAATTTTAACATGTGTTTTGGAGGTAGAAATATTCAAACTATGGAATTCTACCCAAGCTCCCCACAACTCATATCCTTCTCATTTGCAAATACATTAATTTCATTCCCATACCACCAATGTCTTAACTCATCCCAACACCAGTTTGAAAGTCCAAAGTCCAGAGTTGTATCTGAGTCTGAAGGCATAATTCATCATCTATTCTTATTGTGAGTCTGTGAAACCAAAATAAGTTATCTACATTCAAAATACAATGGTGTACAAGTATAAGAATGAAATTCTCCTGTCAAAAGGGAGAACTAAGCCAGAACAAAGGGGTAACAAGCCCAAAGAAGATATGTATATATGTATGTATTTCTTTATTAATAGAAACATAGTTTTTCTCTCTAACCCAGGCTTGAGTGCAGTGATATGATCATAGCTCACAGTAGCCTTGAATTTCTGGGCTGAAGTAATCTTCCTGCCTCAACCTACCAAGTATCTGGGATTACAGGCTTACATCATCATGCCTGGTTAATTATTTCATTTTTTGTAGAGATGGGATCTCAATTTGGTCCCCAAACTGGTCTTGAACTCCTGGGTTAAAGCAGTTCTTCTGCCTCTACCTCCCAAAGTGCTGTGACTACAGGCATGAATCACTGCATGCAGTCAAAAAGAATGTCTTTAACCCAGCAGGATGCACATTAAATTGTAACATTGGAGAAAAATCTCATTTGACTCTATGTTTCTATGTTTGGCATTCTGTACACAATGGGGAGAAAGGATGAGTCCCCAGGGCAAAATATGTCTTAAACTTAAGAAGCTTGACATAATGCCAAATATCTTTTCTGACTACAATGTAATAAAACTGGAAAGCAATTACAAAAAAAACCTGAAAATCTCACAAATATGTGAGAATTAAAGAACACACTCTTGAATAGCCAATGGTCAAAGAAAGGAAATAAAAAGAGAAGTTAGAAAATAATCTGAGACAAATGATAAAAGATACACAATGTATTAAAATTTACAAAACACAGTAAAATAAGTAATAACAAGGAGATTCATAGTGTTAACTGCCCATATTATAAAAATAAAGATTTAAATAAACAATTTAGCAACTCACAGAACTAGAACAAGAAAACATTAAGACTGAAGTTAGTAAAAGGGAAGAAATAATTAAAATATTAAGGAATAAATAAATAAAGAAAGAAAAATTACTATAGAAATCAATGAAACTAAACGTTGTTTTTTAAGAAAATCAATAAAATTTATAAACTTTTAGGGAGAATAACTAAGACAATACTCATAAATAAAATAGGAAACATTATAATCAATGATGCAGAAATAAAAAAGATTTTGAAACTACTTTGAACAATTTTTTTCCTTTTTTTAATTACAAAGATATGTGTACAAGTCAGGGTATCTGAGCCTAAACCAGGGGAAATGAGAACCAGTTGAACAATTTTATACTAAAAAATTGGACAACTTAGAAGAAATGAATAAATCCTAGAAGCATATAACCTAGCAAGAATGAATCATAAAGAAATAGAAAATCTAAACTCACCTATAAATATTAAGGTAATTTAAAATTTTCCAACTGGAGTTCCGGTAAGATGGCGATAGCATAGGTGGAATTGTGAGATTCTCCAAATGTGAGTTCCCAAAGACTCTTGCTTTCCTTCCCCTACCCCCCGGCCCACCGCCAGCCGCACTGGTCCGAGGCCCCGGGACCCTTGGTCCCATGCAGGGCCGGATATTGCGGACCCAGCTGCCCCTGCTCCATTATACGTGATGCCCACGTGCACGCAGGAGTCTCGGGTCTCGGCTCCCTCCCTGGCTACATTGTCTCACCCAGACCAAGCTGCCGGTCACTCAGGGAGGCTCTGGGAGCCCGCCCCTCAGAGATACCGATTCCATTTCTGGCTGAAATACCCTGTGAGCAATCCAGGGCCACTCTCGCCACTCACTGTCTGCCCTTTGGAGTTTTGAAGCTCTGGAGCTCGGGAGCTCTGGGCTCACCCTGGCAGAGGCACTCAGCGCATGACCCCATGCTTGTGTAAGGGAACAGCATATCTTGAGGAAGTGCTGATAGGAGGCTCTCAGCTCCGGAGGCGGGAATTCCCAACCCCCTTCTCCACCCCAGCCTGCTGGTGGTGCCCCGGATCCAGCGCCCAACTGTGCAGCTGATCCCCAGTGCTTCCCAAGCCACCACAGTCCATCATAGTGGATTGCCCAGGGACCTAGACGAGTGGAGAGAAAGAATTCATGAAAGTGAAACTTCCACCTTGGCCATTCTCCAGGAAGAGATTTGAATTGCCCCGCCCACCTATGAGTAGCCTCCACCTCGGTTCCTAAGGTAATGTCCCTAAACAGAAGACAAAGCCCCTCCCCTACACTGAATCAGATAAAGGCAACTAAGCCTCGCAGACTTCCCAGGCAGCAGGCTAAAAGAAGAAACCCAAGCTACAGTAAATTTAGCTGTCTGCAATGAAAGTAAGGGGAGAGATGGGATATCAGAGCTGAATAGACTTTAGATACTCAGGAAAGATTCCAGAGCTAGTCTGATTCCTTATTTTGACTTTTGATTTTATCACTATGACTGTCTTGCTCACTTTTGTTTGCTTATTGACTTACACTATCTGTTTGTGTTAGGTAAAATGCATCAAAAGGCATGATTTTACTGGTCTGTCTTTGTGTAGCTACCAGTATTCTTTAGGAAATTTTCCTTGCATGTTTTTTTCATTTCTCTCCAGCCTTGTGTCTCTTTTTCACGTGTTAATTGGTATGTATGTCTGTTTTCCCTCTCACTCTTCTCTCTTTCTAACTTCCTATTGACCCCCCTTCCTCCATTATTTTCCTCTTTTGTACCTCCTTTTGTTCCAGGGACCCAACCTACATTCTGCTGCACAGACAGATTGTAAGGCAGTGGGAAATAGGTTCCAGTGGGCTCGTACACCGGTTGGTGGATGCTGGAATCAGTAGATAGTTTCTGAATCACAGCTTTCCCCTCAATTAAACCTCAAAACTGCAAAAAGTGCAGCCGGCAGCACACATTCCAACCTCAAAAGTGAACAAAGCCAGAGGACCCTCATAAGAAAGAACAGGAGATTGCACAAGTGAAGCAAAAGCAACCCCACCTTCACTGAAAAACAGAATTAAAGAAGGAGAGGGAAAGGGGGAGAGAGAGAAAAATCTACACAAATGCAGAAAAACCAAAAGAAGAATATGGGTCTCTCCCAGAACCCTGGGAGGGCAGACACAGAGAAAACTGACTTCGGAATGCAAACAATGGAAAACCCCCAGAATGACTGTTCTCAAACTACAAACCTAGATATCAAGACATTAATGGAGAGATTAAAAAGTATTGAGGAAAGACAAGAAGAAACTAGGAAGGAGTTGATAACTGAGATAACAGTACTAAAGAATACCGTGAATGAAATAAATAACAAACTGATAAGCATGGAAAGCAGAATTACCCAAGTAGAAGAAAGAATCTCAAAGCTTGAGGACCAAAATATAGAACTAACCCAAACTGTTAAAAACACAGAAAACAAGCTCAAAATGACAGAACAAAACCTTCAAGAGATGAGCGATTACTTCAAGATTCCGAACCTAAGAGTAATTGTCCTTCCTGAGGCAGAAAGAGAGACAGAGACCACACTGGAACAAGTCTTCCATGAGATTATTCAAGAAAACTTT
>CAUYQG010022491.1:0-28594 GCA_963574415.1 Tarsius wallacei
CTTCAACCAAGAGGAATTCTGGTATCACCAACTCCCTGCATCACCAACTCCTGATTCGAGTCTGAGGCCAGTGACTCTGACAGGAGAAGTCTAAATCATTGGTCTGCACCCCACCTACCATGTAATCTGGGAAATCAAGTATTAGACATTTTCTATTTCTAAATCAGGAAGGGGTATTGCTTCTTACTAAAACTCCAAGGTGAGAAATATTTGAAAGACAGGTGTCAGGCAGACAAAAGAATGATAAATCTCCACTGCAATATGCCAGTAAGAAGAAATGGAGCTATTTTTTCTAAAATTGTCAACTGTATATATACTGTTTAATTTTTTTTCTTTCTGCAAAATCTAAATAATCTCTATTCATCATTTGTTAGGTAGTTATTTATTTTTTTAAAAAGAGAAATTCTTGGGAAGAATGGACATATAGAATATGTCTAGAGAGGATTAGAAAGCAACACATTTGTCAAACATCTGGAATATTCATTGAAAAACCTTTCTGACATGAATACTTTAACTTTACCTGTAACCCTAATAATTCCAAAAGAAAATTCCCAGGTGTCAAATATTTCCTAACTTTAGTGATGTATTTTAAAGACTCTAAAACTTACTTGTTACACACTATAGCTTCAAGGCCTCAATTTTAAAAGCTGCATATAATTTTGCTGAAGGGCTATTTCTACAGCCAATTTGATTAAGTGCAACTTAAAAATTTCAAGAAATATATTTGAATAAACTGATTGAACCAACCACAAAGATTGTACTTAATCGGGCATAATATTTTAACTTTGAACTTTAAAGTTGCCTTCTCATTCAACTACTCACATTTTATTCATTTTTATTTTTATTTTTTGGCATCAGAAAATAATGCCAATGTTGCTAATTTACAAGATAATTCTCAACTATAACCTGTAGTATAAATGGCTTTTCAATGTAACTACTACAAAGGAAAATCCCCAAAATGAAATTTATTTATAAAAAATTGTGTATTTATTCTTGCATGTTTAAACTTTAGTCACCTTCAAAATAATACCTATTTGATGCAATATGCCTACTGAGATGCTTTTTCCACTGCTCAAAAGTTTTTGAACTCATCAATTTTTAAGCCTTTTAGTGCTTCTGCTGTTTTTTGTTTCACCTCTTCCACATGGGCAAAGCGTTTCCCTTTGAGGACTTTTCTTCATCCAGGGAAACAAACAAACAAACAAAAAAGTCACTCGGAGCAAGATTGAGTAAACAGGAAGGATGGGGCACGGAGTTATGTCATTTTTGGTCAAAAACCGCTGACCACTCAGCTTGGTGTGGGCATGTTGTTTCTGTAAATCACTCATCATGAAATGGGCAAACATGTGGAAAGAATCTAAAAATATTTATATATTTTCACTGAAGTCAAATGCAGCCTCTCACAACACTAGCTGGTACATAGATGCTGTTGGGCTCCTAGCACATTTACCTAGTGGAAGAAGCCTGTAATATGAGGGACCAGCCTTCCAAAAGATAATTCTGGGTTTTTGGGGTCCCCCATCACACACACACACACACACACACACACACACACACACACACACATATATATATACACACACACACACACACACACACAATAGAGATAATGGGCAGATAATGCCGGGGAAAATAATTTCTTCTAGTTATGTACCAAAATATTTCCTAGATGTAATTAATCTAGCAAATGTAGAATAATTTTTATAACTACATTTTGGAATTCTGAGTATAAAATATGAAAATACTAATGAAAAAATAATTTCACAAAATTGACTATATTTACTTTTTTGAGACCAACACATTTATAAGAAAATTGTAAAATATAAGTTGCAGTACTTCTAGTTTCTAGTTTTGGAAAACTATAATCATTTTACAGTTCTATCACAGAACTTAAATAAATTGAATATATAAAATTTATCACATACTTGCTTACAATAGGCATTTTTAAAAGAATGACAGGGTGGGATTGACAGTAGTGGAAATCTGCCTGGGGAAGGGGAGGTACACCTCATCAACAAGGGTAGCTGCACAATGAATATTTGTATACCTAACCCTGAATTGTACCCCACAATTTTAAAATAAAAAAATTTAAAAGTTAAGAAAAAAAGAATGACATAAAAACAACGATATATCTGGCATGCCTCAATTTAACATATCTAGAGTTCTTTCTATAAAGCTGAGTGTTCTAATGTTATGTTAAAACTATTTTTGAAATCCAAACTAAGTTTTATTGACTTACCAAAGTAAGTTTCATTTTAATTTAATAAAGTAAACAAAATAGTAACTTGAACATATAAGTTGTTGTCTATGCTATATAATAAAATATTTGTCTATCTCTTAATTTTGAACAACATGGTCATAAAGATCATCAAATCTTCCAAATCAAGCTCTAAATCTATCTGATTTAACCAGCATCATGAGTTTTAGAGTTAGTTAATTGGACTCCAGAGATACAATTTGTCAATAAAAAACCAAGTACCAGACAGCTAATAGAAGTTTTCAAAAGTCATGCCATTCACTAACTTAATATTTTGTCTACTATGCCATTGTTCTTCATATCGCACAATACTGGTTTTTTGATTGTTTTAACTGGATGGTTGTTTAGCAGTATTTAGACATTTTCCTTTTCATGGGACAACAGTTATATAAATACAACCACAAACGTGTCTAAATAAATTCTTACATTTTAATTCTCTAGACTATATAAACCAGTGCTTTTAAAATGTACTTATCTTTCACTTTGCATATATTTTAGCTACCTAGCAGATTATGCACTATAGTGCTTGGCATATATGTCTACAATTTTGTGTTTAAGCATAAAATGACCTTCTATCCATACAGGTGATTTGAAGAAAGCAATTGTATTCTCTTATTTGCCTACTCAACAAAATCTCCCCTTCTTCTGTCCTTCCTCGACACAGTAAGTTTGATTATATTCAGTGCAGTTAATATAGATCCAGCAATGACTCATGATTAATCCAAACCAAGCATGATATTCCTGCTTCCCATTGCCAGATGCTTGATTTAACCAACTTTTCCTTCAGTTACAAGTGATTATATAACTCTGTTCTAGCCAGTATACATATGGAAAAGCTTGATAGGGATGTTTCTTGGAAATATTTAGTTCTCCTACTAAAAGACATAGATATGGCTGGGGAAACCTGTTCCTCCTTTTTTATGTTTCATACATGGTCATGATACTCAGGGCTGAGACAACTGTTTTGCCATGATAAGAGAAAGACCAAGAAAAATATGCTTTCCTGATGTTGCACTTTGGAAACAGTATCAAAACTTCTATTTCCAAATTAAATTGCTGCATAAAAAAATGCAAGCATAAATTCTCCTGTTTAAGTCACCTTAAGTCAGGATTTCTGTTACTTTTACTTGGATGCATTCCTAATTGCTGTACATGCAAATGTTAGCATGGTACATACAATGCAAATATTATTTTCATTTAGAGATGTTTACAGATACTATATCCTACCCACTAGTAGATGTTTGTTTTAGTCCATTTTCTGTTGTTTATAACAGAATACCTAAATCTGGGTAATTTATCAAGAAAATGAATTTATTTCTTACAGTTATGAAGGTTGAGAAATCCAAGATAGAGGGGTCACATTTGGTGAGAGACTTCTTGCTGGTGGAGACTCTCTGAAGAATCCTGAGATGGTACAGGACATCGCATGACTAATTGACTGAGAATGTTAACATGCTGGCTCAAGTTTCTTTTCCTCTTTTTATACAGACACTCATTCAATTTCCCTGATAACCCACGAATCCATTAATCTAGGAATAGACTAATCCATTCATGAGGGCAGAACCTCATGATCCAATCATCTCTTAAGACCCCACCTTTCAAAACTGCTACACTGGGGATTAAGTTTCCAATACGTGAAATTGTGGAACAAATTCAAACCACAACAATGTTCAATTCATATTTGTTCAATCGATTTTCAAAAAAGTTACTTCGATCTATATTCAGCTGTCACAATAGAAAAGCTACTATATCTAACAATAAAGTTTAAGTTTTACTGCCCTTATATAATAAAAATAACCCAAATAGAAGTTATTGTGATATGATTATTGTCAATTCTAATCATGTTATAATAAGGCTTTTTCTGAAACTGTAAGCATTGGTCACACTATTTAGCTGACTTTTTCTTTTTTGCACCAAATACTATCAATTTGACCTTTTAAGCTTCTTTAATGTTTAAAATAAGACTAAGCATTGAGGTTGTATGAATTCAGAGGCCCACTATCCAATAAAGCTTCTCATCCTTTCACAAGGCCTGATTAATCGCTATGTATTCCCTCAGAAGAACCCATAGACATCCTGATTGATATATGAATCCTGCTTTTGCAGGTGGAGATTCCTCGCGCAAGGCCTTCTTTTACACATAGGCTGCTCTCAGAATATTTTAACCACAAGAAATGTATCCATTATCCTGTATCTCAGCTCAACTAAGCAGAGCTCCCAGCTGTGCTGACATCCAACCGCCTTAGTTCCTTGTCAGCACCAGCCCTTGTCTCTTCTGGTTTTGTTTCTTAATCATTGGTCTTCATTTGAACTCTGTTGAAAACTCATTTTTGAGTAGATCAAAATTCCCCTTGTATCTTACTTTTTAATTTTCTTTGGGTGTTTAGAATACTTCCTTTCAGTTTCTAAGTTCATTTCTTCTTGGGGAACTATCTCTAGCTTTGATTAACTATAAACCCCATGCAGTCTGCTCATGGAATCAAATGTAAATAGATGGCCAGAATATCTTTCTCTGTGAAAGGAAAGAAGCATAAGGATTTTCCCTAAAATTAGCTATAGATATTAATTCCAAAAGGCAAATAGCTGAATTTGCCTAAAAAGTATTTTGTGAAAATACCATCTGTAGAGGGGGAAAAGATTTATAGCAAATGCTTGCTGAATTGAACTGAACCAAATAACTAAATAACAATTCTCTACCAGATTGAAGTGTGACATGATTATCACGCAAATATACTGATTTCATATCTGCTTATAACACAAATATAAAGTACTTAATAAATACTTTTGGTATATGAACGAAAGAAATGTAACAACCAAGTAATAGTTTCCTATGAGATTTTACTTATTAACTTTAATTCTGCTTTGGTGTGATCCGCACTAAAAATATTGACCACCTACTAAATATCGACAGTTTTCAGTAACTATACAGAGTATATAGCACTGCCAAACAGTTATTAAAGTTAATTCAAGAAAAAAATAGATTTTGTTAAAGGGTGGACAAGAAAACTTTTGGAGGAAACAGATATGTTTATTGTATGAATGCGGTGATGGCTTTGCAGGTGTGTACACATGCCCAAGAGGGACAAGGGACATATGTCTCAAATTGTATACATTAAATGTGTGCAGGCTTTTATATTAATTATACTTCAATAAAATTTCATTTCAACTTACAAAAAATCATGCACTACTAGTCTAATAGCATTAGCCACCTCCTTGGATCTTATACAGACTCTTTGCCAGTTTATGAAAACCTGAGTTTCTGGAGAGTGGTTTTTAAAGCCAAACTTGACAGAAATTTAATTTGTGGCATACTAAATGTAGCTATTTTCCATTCCTCTTAGAAAAGTCAAAGGGTGATACAACCATATGGGTTACAAATATATCAGCAGGCTAAATCTATTCCTGGAGCTCATTCATCATTGTAACACCCCTTTGACATGGGAGGGTGACAAGGATTATTGTTCTTATTTTAAATAGGATTGAAAAGTCCTTGACTAAACCCTGGTTTGAGGGTGAGAAAGCGATTGGACTAGGCTCTTGCCCTCAATTTTACTTGAATGAAAATCTCTGAATATTAAGGTAAATATTCTTTGCTACTAAAGCTGTACTTTTTAGATTATATATAGAGCTTATTCTAATTCAAAATTTTTAAAAACTTGAATGTATTATGAAAGACGTTATATGCTTTTTAAATTTCACTGTGAACATTTTCAAAAAATCAGATAAGAATAAATAGTATGGCAAAACCATATGATTAAAACAGATTTCATAATTAGTAAACATTGTGCCATATTTGCTTCATCAGTCTATCTAATCAATTCATATTGTGTCTTTGCATAGGTTTTTCAAAAATTAAACTACATTTATCATGACAGTTTATTTTTAAATGTTAAGATATACATTTTTCAAAAGTAAGATACTTTCCTTTATGACCATAACACATGAATTAGTTGGAGTTCTCCAGAGAAACAGGAACAGTAAGAGATATATATATCTCCTACTGCTCCTATATCATACACACACACATACACACATATGGGGGAAGGAGGCGGAGAGAGAGAGACAGAGAGAGAGAGAGAGAGAGAGAGAGAGAGAGAGAGAGAGAGAGAGAATGAGAATTGGCTCATATGATAAGTTGAGAAGCTGAGAAGTTCCAAGCTGAAGATCCAGGTAAGCCAATAGCATAACTACATTTAAACCGGAAGGCCTACGAACCAGGGAAGTCAATGGTATTAAGCCCCAGACAGAGCCCAACAGTCTAAGAAATGGAGACTGAAGTCTTGAGAACTAGAAGTTCTGATGTCTAAGGGCAGATGAATGTCACAGCTCAAGCAGATAGAGCAAATGTAACCTTTCTTTACCTCTTTGTTGCAGTCAGGCTCCCCACGGGTTGAATGATACCCACCCTCATTAGTAAAGGTGATCTTTACTCAGTCTACACATTTCAAATGCTAATCTTTTCTGGAAACACACAGACACACTAAGAAATGTTTTATCAGCTGTCTGATATTCCTTAGCCCAATTCAAATTGAGACATATAATTAATAGTCACAACATCTTTATCAACTGTAACAATATTAATAATTTCTTGATATAGTAGTCCTCCTGTATCCACAGAGTGTTTATGTCTGAAACCCACGTATAGTACCAAACTCTGTATACAAGGGAGGAATCCCAAAAAACAGAATTTATTTTTTTAAACTGTATATTTTACTCTTACATGTTTAAGCTTCAGTCACCTTCAAAGTATTCTCCATTTGATGCATACACCTATCAAGATGCTTTTTCCACTACTCAAAAGTTTTTGAAATCATCTATTGATTTTTATGCCTTTTAGTGCTTCTGCCATTTTTTTGTTTCACCTCTTCTACATCAGCAAATGTTTCCCTTTGAGGACTTTTTTCCATTCTGGGAAACAAGAAACAAAGTTGCTTTGGGCGAGATTGGGTGAACAGGGAGGGTGGGACATCAGGGTCATACCATTTTTGGTCAAAAACTGCTGAACACTCAGTGCTGTGTGGGCAGGTGCACTTGTAAATCACCCATTATGAAATGGGCAAATGTGTTGAAAGAATCTCTAAAAAAAAAAAAAAACCACTGAAGCCAAACGCAGCCTCCCACTGCAACGCTAGCTGTACACTGATGCCTATGGGTTTCTAGAACACTTACCTGGCAGAGGAGGCCTGTATTATAAGGAGCCAAAAAATAATTCTGGGTTTTTTTTTTTCTGGTTCCCCATCATATACTGGGTTTTGTTCAATACATACATACATGATAAAGATTAACTTATAAATTAAGCACAGTAAGAGTTTAACAATAACTAATCATAAAATAAAATAATTATAGATAAATATTGTAATAAAATGTATGTGAATATGGTCTCTCTTGATCTCAAAATACCTTATTGTTCAGTAAGCTCTTCTTGAGAGAATATGGATAATGTGACATCCACATAAATAGATGAAGTGAAGGGAATGAAATAGGCATTGTGATGCAGGGTTAGGGTACTATCAATCCGTATTCCTGAATCTGTAATCAGCCTTTACTTTCACTAAATGGATTGGTGTCACTCATTTCAAGGATCCCTGCTGGAAAACCTTTGTAAAGGTTCAATTCTTTCTGGTACAACACACTGCTGTCAGTCAGAACATGTTTCTGTTCATGTCTTCCACCCACAAATTTAATGTCTTTTCCATTTTAATTAAGCAATTATCACAGACTGTGGTTGTAATCTTTGCAGTTTGAGGTGTGATAGCAAAGCTAACCTGAGTTTCTTTTTTCTTCACAATTTCACAGATAGATTAGTTATTATTGTAGATCTTAGCAATCTCAGCAATGTTTTTTCTTTCCTATTACGTTAAGAAATTGTACCTTGTCATTTAAAGGAAACATTTTACAGCTTTTCTTTTTTTTTCTAATTTTAAAAATGTGAGGTACAATTCAGGATCAGGTAGATAAGTGGTTATCATACAGGTAAAGTTTGGACCTGCCTTTGGTCCCCACTTTGCCTGGTTTGAGATCAGGTACACTTATTGATGTTATGTGCCCCTCCTCAGTCCCCTGGCAGTGTCCAACTACTGCCAATTCCTTTCTTATAGTATTATGGCAAATGTTCAGGGTCTGCTAATGAGTGAGAACATGTGGTATGCAGTTCTTTGTTTTGTGATAGATCACTCAGTATTATAGACGCTAAATCCATCCAAGATGCTATGAAGTCCATCATTTGCCATTCTTTATGGTTGCATAATATTCCATTGTGTATATGTGCCATATTTTTTAAAAATCCAGTCCACTTCTGATGGGCAGCACAGTTGGTTCCATATTTTTTCTATTGTGAATAGTGCTGCAATAAACATACGTGTGCCGGTATCTGATTTGAGTCCTTCCAGGCATATTCCCAGAAGGAGGATTGCTGGATCATATGGAAGGTTGATTTTTAGATCTTTTAGAAATTGCCATACTGTTTTCCACAAAGGTTGTATTAGTTTATACTTCTGCCAACAATGTAGAAGCTTTCCCTTTTCCCTGCATACTCTCCAGCATCTGTTGTTTTTTGTTATTGATGATGGGCATCCTGACTGGAGTAAGGTAATATCTCAGTGTGGTTTTAATTTGCATTTCTTTGATGACTAGTGAGACAGAGCATTTTTTCATGTGTCTGTTGGTTGCTCATATGTCTTCTTTTCAGAAGTGTCTATTCTTATCTTTTGTAATGGGGTTTGTTTTTTTCCTTTCGGAATGTTTGAGTTCCTTATAGATCCTGCATGTTAGGCCTTTATCAGATATACAGTTGGCAAATATTTTTTTCCCATTTTGTGGGCTATTTCCCCACTCTCTTGATGATTTCTTTTGCTTTGCAGAAGCTTTTCAGTTTGAGGACGTTCCTCTTGTCAAAATTATCTCTTATGACATGGGCATTTGGGAATTTGGGCAGGAATTGGTTGCTCATTCCAACTTAGGGATAAACAAGATTGATGGACTGCTAGCCAGATTGGGAAAGAAAAAGAGAGAAAAAGCCCAAATAAACATAATCAGAAATGCAAAAGATCAAGGCACAACTGGCCGTGAAGAAATACAGCTTCTCATTGGCATATTCAAATTGACAGCAATACCACTCTTGTGCTTTTGGACCATTATAAAGTGAAATAAAAGTTATTGAGCACAAGCACTGTGACAACACTTCAGTTGATCCGATAATCGAGAGAAGAATCCTAGTGACTCATAGGCAGGTGGCACAGGCAGTGTGGACACAATGCACAAAGGGATGATTCACAATTCAGGTGAGACAGAATGAGATGGTGCAATATTTCATCACACTACTTACAGTGGTTGTGCAACTTAAAATGTACAAATTGTTTATTTCTGGAATTTTTCATTTAATATTTTTGAACCACAGTTGATGGTTAGTGGCTGAAACCTTGAAAACAAAACCATGGATTAAGGGTAAACTACTGTATCATCTAACACCCAGTACATATTTAAATTTTTTAAACTGTCCAGAGCTATGTTTTATAGATAGTAAAACATCTACAATTAGGATTGTTCAAACTAGGATTCAGTCAAGGACTTTATATTGCATTTACTTGTTTTTTTTAAAATCTAGAACCTCTTTTAATATGCTAACGTTCTTCTTCCTCAAATTCTGTCCTATAATCAAGACAGAATTTATTGAAAAGACTGACAAAGGGGCAAAAATTGTTGTATAATTAATAAGAGAGTTCTTTCAATTAAAAAAAAAAAAGACTGAGACAGTAGATTTGTAGGTGGCCTTTTTTTTTAATTGGTTGTTCTTTCTGTTGTTTAACTTGTTCTTCTAAACCTTTTATTTTCTGTAAACTGGTCCAAAGAAATGACAGATTGAACATTTCTGGCAAGTATACTTTTTTTGGTGATGCTGGAAAGCCTTTATTTATAATGGAAAAAAATCATAGAATAAACCTAAGGTTTTAATTTGTTTTTACAGGGATAATATAATCATTCCTGCCTTTATGGCAACAAATGGCTTCAAATGCTAGGAACTTTAGAAGATTTTCTTATTCATTAGGTGACAATCTGGATCAACCCCTAGGTATTTAAAAGTTTTCAGGGGACTGTAATATGGAATAAACTTTGCAAAAATTCTGATGTCAAGAGGTTTCCACTTCAGTTAATAAAATTAAAAGAATCAAAGGGGTTCTGAGAAATCTACAAACCAGACTTGGAAAACATGTTTCTCCTCTGGATGACATACTCAATGGAAGTTTCATGACTAAGAAACATATTCTGGACCAAAAAAAAAAAGAAAGAAAGAAAAAAGAAAGAAAGAAATCAGCTTAGTTTGTATGTCATATGGACATTTATTTCTCCTTAGTGCAGATATATGTTTAAAGCAACAGAAAGGTAACTTCAGCTTTCCTCCTTTTAATTATGCATCAATTCCCAAAATTATGTGTGTCACTGATCTTAGTTAGAAAATATTGATTTAGTTGATTTGAAAAAGTGTGAGTATTTCTTTTTACATTTTTAATTCTTTAATTTTAAATAAAATACATAAAAAAGGAAAGACTGGATAATTTTATTCTCTTCAGAGGATAACAGAATTAATTGTGAATATGCAAAACAGAATACAGAAGCAGTGAGAAGGGATATTGCTATTTCTCTAAGCTATAAATAATATTCTTAATTCTTAGTATTTGATTCACACTGTAGTTTGCTACCATGTTGGGCAGAATTACTGAAATATTTATAAAATCAAGGACTCATCCTTGAGAAATTTTTGAGCATTTTATCTCTTCTAGAGCATAAAAGACTACATTTTTAAAATTGTGTTCCTCATTTATGTATTTTTTAAAATTTAATCATGCTTCTCAGATGTTCTTTAGATTATTCACACCACATTTTCAAACTCACATCTATGCAGAGTTTATTTATTGCTGTTTCCAATTAGTCCCTCAAGGTATTAACATAATGATGACGTCTGCCTTAAAACTAGTTTCATCATTTTGTCTTAACAATAGAGATGAAACTTATGCAAAATTGCTAAGTACTTAGATTTAATATTTTGTGATTTTCAGTTTTATATAGAATCTGAACACACATCTGTCATACAGATACAAGTTTGAGAACTTTTATATCACTCTCCAAAATCTTTTCATTTGAATAGTTCCTTCTGCTTTCCTCATTTTAATTTTGACTTGAGAGTCAGAAGTGGCATCTACTATGGTTGAACCAGCTTGATGAGTAACTTGTAGTATTGCAATGATATCGGTGTATTAAACTACACTTTGTACAAGGTTGTGCTACATTCTTAGAAAAAAATTGGGTGGCAATTTTTTAAATTAGCTATAAAATATAAATATCATTGCTGCATTGCACTTAGTCATGTACTTTAAAATACTAATTCAATATAACAAACATTAAGAAATTGATTTATTTGAAAATATTGACATGGCCTATGCTATGTAAATTCTACAAACTTTAAAATATGAGTTTCAGCTAAGTACACATTCTTGTTTATCATTCATTTAAAAGACTTTTTTTTAGCACCTAGTTCTAAGCCAGGCTTACAGTAAAGATTCTTAAATTCTAGTGTTTATATGAATATTTGCTAGGGAAGGAAATTTTCAACCCCATTCTAAAGAGTGTTTCAGAAGCTCTGTGGTGGATCCAAACATCTGTATTTCTAATAGTTCGATTGTCTGTTACAGAAGGCCAGTAGTACATGCTTTGAAAAGTACTGGTCTACATGTGTACAAGCACACATTCTTGTTTATCATTCATTTAGATGCAAAATATAGAAAAATAAAAAGAAATACAAGTCAGCTACTTTTGTTCAACCCAAAAGAACTATGGGATAATGATGTCATGTTATGGTATACAATGTGTTAATTCCAATGTGTGATGTTCCAATTGAATAGATTATGCCCAATTCCATGTTACATAAAATAAAGAATTAAAGTATTTATAATAAATATATAAGAACTTTTAAAATTGAATTACATTGATCCTTAAACAACATGGGCTTGACTGAGTTGGTCTACCTACACAGATTTTTTTTCTACCCAAAGCATATTGAAAATGAAGCATTTGTGGGATGTGAAACTGGCAAATAGTTCTGCAGGGTCAGCTGCAAGGTAAAGTATGCATGGATTTTGGCTTATATGGGTGTACTGGAATCAATCCCCCTCATATACTGAGTGATGACTGCATATAACATATTTAACATAGGCATTGTTTGATGTTGCACCTCTGAAGACAAAAATTCAGATTAAAATACATCATATTTAGGCCAATTTAGAAATACTATAGGACTGTACTTACTTCCACCAGCTTTCCTTCAACTAATTACTTTTATCACATCTGAAATTTCATCTAGTATTCAACAGCTTGACCTGCAAATGTAAATTTAATCCCTTGTACCTAAAGGATTTAATGTCTATTTTTGCCAAAACAATTGCAACTAGTATTATCCCACTCTGTAGCTTTTTTCTCTTTCCATAGTTATGCTCATTTTTAAATATCCTGTATAACAAACTAATTCAAACTTAGTGACTTTAATCAAAAGCACTTACTTAGCTCAGATTGCTGTTGGTTGGTCTGAGCTGTCTCTGTTGTTCTTCAGGGATCTACCCAAGTTGTTGGCTGAAGACTAGATGATCCAGGGAAACCTCACTTGGTAGTCTGGATATTGGCATCCTGTCAGCCAGAGTGAAGGGGGCAACTAGATCTCATATGGCCTATGCTAACTGGAAAAAGAAAACATAAAAGGATATTCTGGAAAATACAGTTCAGCATAGCCACAGCCAAGCTGACACTTTACACAGTAGCATAATGCAACACAGCCATTGACATACTGGACAATTTCAACATGCTCGTCCCACAGTTAGAAATTTGGAGTCCTAACATGAAAGGATTATGAATCTTAATTGCTAAATGCAGACAAATTTTGTATACAAAGAGTATAGTATCTTAATTGAGGTTATAATCTGGTAGACATTAGTGTTCTATTAAGATCTGCACTTATTGAAAAGTTAATGTCAACATCTTAACATTTAGCAAAAATATGTGATCTATAGGTAAATGAATGGACAGGGCAGATAAGGACTAGAAGTATGACTAGAACATGAGCTAAGAGAGGAGAAAATGGGAGAACAAGACAGGAAAATATAAAACAGACTAATTATATATTTGATATACATTTATTTTTAATATTATTCTTAATCTTAAAAGGATGTGTTAAAACATAAGTGCTATTTTTTCATGTAATCAAAACTTGAACTCTGTCTTCTATTGACTCTAACACAACCCATCTTGGTGGTTGCAGTGACTGATGTATTCATTTACGTAAGTGTGGTGCCTTGCATAATGCCTGGTCTATATTAATAACATAATTAATCCATGAACAAATACGTTCCTTTTTGAAGTTTTCTTTTTGGAGCAAATGTGGAATTGCTATATAAAAGTGAGTGCAAGCAATAACATTAGCAAAGGAAAAAATAATAAAGATTTTTGGATAGTCTACAGCAAGAATTAAATCCCTATTGGTCCTGGTCTATATCACTTTACTTTGTTAAACTATTTTCCTTTCTAGTACCTGTCATTTGGCCATTAGAAGAAATGATTATAATTGGACAGTCTTTATTACTACCTTTGTTTGAAAGGATTTTTATTTCAGCTGACATAATAAGAAAAGAGTATCAAGAGATTCATAAAATTTAAGCTCTCTAATTTTGAAACATATCAGGCAAATTATGTACTGTAACAAAAAATACTATGGCATGCCTTATTACAAAAGGTGTTTCAGAACTGGAAATCTGGCAGATCTATCTATGCATTGCTTTCAGGAGTTCTTCAAATTTCATTATGAGACCTGTCAATTAGGTGACCAAAAAATCAGCTTCAAAACTGACAGACCCTGGGAACAATCAGAAACCAGCCTAGACCTCAAAAGAATTGTTGCATTTAACACCCTGAAAACATAATATCATGTTTAGCAAACAATGAAGGAAAGAGCTTTGAAACTTTTAAGTCTTTTCCTTATTTAAAAATAAATTGAGTTACAAAGCAATACCTAAAACAGTCATTTTTGCAAGCATATATTAAGAGCCTTTTTTCTCTAAAAATTAAGCAAGACTATCATGGTAATAAAGTTTTGTTTTGTTTTGTTTTACTTTACTTTAGTCAGAGTCTCACTGTCACCCAGGCTGGAGTGCAGTGGCACACTTATGGCCACTGTAGCCTCGATCTGCTGGACTCTGAGGCAATCATTCCACCTCAGCCTTCCAAGTAGCAAAACTAAAGGCACACGGCACCATGTTCAATTAATTTTTTTATTTATTATAGAGACAAGGTCTCTCCAAATTGCCCAGGCTGGTATTGAACTCCTAGGCTCAGGCAATCCTCTTACCTCCACCTCCCAAAGTGCTAGGATTACAGGTGTGAGCCACCACGCCCAGCAGCAAAGTTTTATTTTTTCCAAACAAAAATTTGAGGAACTTCTATATCACTGCAAGAAAAAAATAATAAAGTTATTTGTATTTTTTTTATTTGAGCCTAGGGTCTAGGACATGTGATAAGCAAGAAAGTGTGTTTACTTTTGGTCAAATTCAGTAAGTTGAATTAACACTAAATGCTAATATTTATTGAAAGTCTGCTACATTCCAGAATTACGTCCCAGGTATTATTATTCTCCCTGTTAAAACAAGGACATTGAAACTTCAAAAAGTCAAGTTACTTGCTTAGGAAGATATCAGCAGTTAGTAGCAGGGCCTGATTTCAATTCTATCTGATTTGAAAGCAAATTCCATTTTTACTGGTAAAGGAGCAATTGAGAAAAGGGTCTTAAAATTAATTGTGACCAGTCTAGCATGTAAGAAGACTGGAAGTTGCCACTCTACGCTAACAGCAAGTAAAAAGCTGAACAAACTAAAAAAATCAACAACTCTTCTTAGACCCATTGGAGAAGTGACATCACAGAACCAACTGGTGACCCCAAATTGGAGACACAGCCAGACAGATACAAAGAATCACATCTTACCAGGGAAGAAATCCATAAACAGAAACCTCCGTGGGAATTGGTGCTAGGATAGAAAAACCTAAACTGTGATGAATTGCTAGAGCCTCAGTGTGAACTCTGAGAGTTAAAAATCCCAGGAGCACCTAGTTATGAGGAACCCTCACACTTTGTGTTTTTTACCTCCATGAGCTCTAACAAATCTTCACAGTGAAAATTGGAGAAGAGTCCAAAAAGAAAGCATTTTAAATTTTTTTTTTTTTTTTTTTTTTGAGTTGGCGTCTCACTCCGTCGCCCAGACTGGAGTGCAGTGGCCGCTTCCGGCCACCACAGCCTCGACCTGCTGGTCTCCGGCGATCCTTCCGCCTCAGCCTTCCGAGTAGCCGGAACTACAGGCGAGCGCTACCACGCCCCGCTAATTTTTTTGACTTATTGTAGAGATGAGGTTTCGCCTGCCCAGGCGGGTCTCGAACCCGCGGGCTCAGGCAATCCGCTCACCTCAGCCTCCCAAAGGCGCGGGATTACAGGCTGAGCCACCGAGCCCGGCAAGAAAGCATTTTAAAATACACCAGAGCACTTTGTTCTTCAAAAGACCAGCTTTCAGGAGAAACTGTTTTATCAGAGCATAACCTACATGGGTGAAGGAGAATACCCGACTCTAGCCTATTCTCATCATCCTATCCCACCTGGGGGAGACACTGAGATGCACCAGTGACGTTCATATTCCAAGGGCACAGGCTCACCCAAAGACTAAGACCTAATCATGAGACTACAGAACACTTGCTCTCTCCTGACACACTACCATCACAGTACTATAGGTCTATTTATGAAAGCTTCTTTTATCCAAGTACATCGTGTCCGGCAGCCAAGAAAATAGTACAAAGCATACTGAAAAGACAAAAACGCAGTTTAAAAACATTGAACAAGCGTCAAAATCGGAGTCAGATATGGCAGAAAAAGTTGGAATGATCAGACTGGAAACTTAAACAGCTATGACTAATGTGCTAAGAACTTTATTAGGAAAAGTAGACAACAAGCAAGAACAGATGGATAATGTAAGCAAAGAGATAAACATTCTAGGAAAGAATTAAAAAGCAATGCTAGGTATAAAAACATTAATCAAAAGAAAGCACTGTAAGAGAAATAAAGACTACCACTATCGACTTATTAATAGACTGTACACAGTGGAGGAATTTATCACTGAGCTTGATTATCTCTCAAAAGAAACCTCCCAAACAGAAAAGGCAAAAGAAAAAAAAAAAAAAAGAACAAAACAGAATATCCAAGAACTATGGAACAATTACAAAAGGTATAATGTGTGTGATGGAAATACAAGATGAAGTAGAATGACAGAAATGAGCAGAAGAAATGCTTGAAATAATAATAATAACTGAAATTTCCCCAAATTAAGGTTAGGCACCAAACCACAGATCCAGAAAGCTCAGAAAACACCAAGCAGAATAAATTATTTAAACAACAACAACAAAAGACACTTAGGCATATTATTCTCAAATTACAGAACATCGATGATAAAGGAAAAAATCCTAAAAGAAGCCAGAGGAAAAAAGCACATTCCTTATAGAGAAAGAAAGATAGGAATTACTGCTTACTTTTTCTCAGAAACCCTGCAAGCAACAAGAGAGAAACAAAATGTACATACCTATAATTCTGTACCTTGAAAAATTGTCATTAAAAAGTGAAGGATAAATAAACATTTTCTTTGACAAGCAAAAATTAGGGAAATCCATTACCTATAGACCTGCTGTGTAAGAAATACTAAAAGAAATTCTTCAGAGAGAGGGAGAATGATACAGACCACAACTTAAATTGAAAGAAAGAAAGAAAGAAAGAAAGAAAGAAAGAAAGAGGGAGGGAGGAATTAGGAAAAAAAATGAAGGTAAAATTAAAATGGATATTATTCTTTTTCTAACATATAATGGTTCAAAATAATAATGGCAACAATTTATTAGATTATGTATGCATATAGACATAAATACATATGTTATATGTAATAAAATGAACGACAGAAATAATACAGAGGAAGAAAGGGAAGACTTAGGAATGCTTTGTTATTATAAAGTACTTGCACTACCTGTGAAGCAATATAATGTTATTTGAAAATTATCTTGGACTAGTTTTAAATGTATATTGCAAATTGTAGAGCAACCATTGAAAAAAGTGAAAAACTATTTATAATTGATATTCTAAGAAAGGAGAGAAAAATGGAATTATATAAAATGCTCAATTAAAGGCACAAAAGACAGAAAATGTATTTAAAAAATAGAAACAAAGAACAAGGGCACCAAACAAAAAATAATAATAATAACAAACATGGTTACTATATCAACACTATATCAATAATTACCTTAAACATCAATGGTCTAAAAATGCCAATGATAAGACAGAGCTTGTCAGAGTAAATTTAAAAATGGCCCAAGTATATGTTGCCTATAAAAAACTTATTTGAAACATAAAGACACATATAGATTAAGAATAAATTAATGAAGATATACCATAATAACATTAATCAAAAGAAAGCACAAATAGCTATATTAATTTTAGAAAGAGCCAAATTAAGAGAAAAGAAAGTTATCAGTGAGAAAGACCATTACATAATAATAAAAAAGTTAATACTCCAAGAAGATGTAACAATCCCTAATGTGTATGTACCTAACCACCCAGAGTCAAAAACAT
Source organism: Tarsius wallacei (assembly GCA_963574415.1). NCBI lineage: Eukaryota > Metazoa > Chordata > Mammalia > Primates > Tarsiidae > Tarsius > Tarsius wallacei. Next base: position 17,943 of record CAUYQG010022491.1, read on the forward strand.
TATATTAAAACTAATAAAACTGTAAGGAGAAATATGTAAATCTACTATTATAGTGGAGGCTTTAACATCACTCTGCCAGAAAAAAAAAATATTCAGCAGGTAGAAGATAGGAAAAGACATAGCTGACCTCAACTGCATCATCAGTCTACTAGATATAACTGATGTCTATAGTCTACAGATTACTTCATCCAGGATATATATTCTTGGCAAAATCAAGTAATTCATGTTATCAACAGGAAAAAAAGGAAAATCACATGATCATATCAAAAGTACAGAAAAAGTATTTGTCAATTATCCAATTCGACAACCCATTTACAAGAAAAACTCTCAGTAAACTAAGAATAAAGAACTTTCTCAACTTGATAGAAAAAAAAAAAACTTCTCCAAAAACCAGCTAATATACTTAATGAATATAAACTAGAATTTTTTTCTGCTAAGACCGTGAACAAGGTGCGGATTCCCCTGTCACCACTGATTTTCAACATTATCCTGAAAGTCCTAGCTAATGCAGTAAGACAAGAAAAGGAAATAAAAGTTATACACATTGAGAGGGAAGAATTGCAACGGTCTTTGTTCACAGATGACATGGTTATTCATATAGAAATCTGAAATACTTAACCAAAAAAAACCCCTAGAATTAACAAGCAATTATTGCAAGTTTGCAAGATACAACATTAATATACAAAAGTCCGTCACACTTCTACATACCAGCAATGTGGAATTTAAAATAAAAATACATTGCTATTTGCATTAGCAACAAAAATTATTAAATGCTTAAGTATAATTCTAACAAAATATGTTAAAGACCTATATGAGGAGAGCTGTAATACTTTGATGAAATATATCAAAGAAGAACTAAATAGAGATTTTATGTTTATGAATAGTAAGACAATATTGTCAAGATGTCAGTTCTTCCCAATTTGATCCATAGATTCAATACAATCCTAATCAAAATCCAAACAAATTATTTTGTAGATATCAACAAAATATAAACCACATGTGCAGTTTACTTCCTCAGGGATATGAGTGTAGAGGGAGTTAATGCTCAGTGTTATGCATTAAAGGATACATACAATAAATGGGAGAAAAAAGTATTAGCACAAGAAAATGAAGAACTCTCCCCAATGTTTTATCTTTAATATTCCACATAATATTTACAATTAATGTTAAATTACCATATTCTTTATTTGCCTCTTGAATTTTTTCTAATTGAATTGAAGAATTCCTAAGACTTTCACATGGTTAATATTTTACATAATGAACAGAAAGTTGAAATTGCCAGACATTTTAGTCATTACCAGAATGATCAAAAAGACTTCTTCTTTATTTTTAGATCCAGGTATATGTTATTTATTTTGTAAATGGCATCTCTAAATTAATATATTTAGGATTAAATGTTTTATTGTGAAGAAAGTATGCATCTACCTGGAAGAATCTTTCTCCTCATTCTGGTATACCCACATCTCCAAAGTTTCCTTTGTAATTTAGTTGAAGGGTTAATTCCTCTGTGGAATCTTCCAAACCAACGGTGGCCAATTATTTCTTCTAAATTTTTTCAACATCTGGTAAACCTTTTGTACATTGTCACTTAGCATTTGTATCATATGGTGGTGAAGAACATGGTCCTTGGATTCAAATATCTGAATCTGAATCTTGGCTTTTCTTATCATTAAGGTCCCTTGAACAAGGAATTTACTATTTTCAATCTTTTATTTCATCATCCCCCAAAAATGAGAATAATATCTTCTTACTGGTTTATTATTAAAATGAAATTAAATGTTTGTGTAATCTTTATCCCTTTATCTGACACATGAGAAATATTTAATATTTGATAACTTGATTATATCTTAAATATCGTATATATAGTTCTTATTCACCAATTGAATTTCAATGTGATTAAGATCAAGGTTTATAGCAGTCACTTATTATTAACAATAATAGCCACTTTTAATTGAATGTTGACTTTATATTAAATGTCTCATTGAAATCAGTAATCGTTCTATAATAAAGTTATTATGATCCCAGTCAACAGATCAGAAAACTGTGACTTGAAGAGAATGAGAAATTTGCTGGCCACATGTTATTAAAAAGAGTAATTGGAATTAAACTTCAAACACAAACAGCAGAAACCAAACTTGGTTATATATTTGAGTAGACGTTCAAAAGATCCTTAGGGACCTGATCAAAATGATGTGAATCAACACAATGTGCCTGCTTCTGTTGAAAAAATGAATTGGTTTATAAAGAGGAAGCAGCAGGACTCTCAACGCTACCTACTAGAATAGAGTCGAGTCCAAATCTCCAGTTCCTATTCTGTCATCTAGAAGAGTGACCTCAAGCAAAACCAATATCCTCACAACCCTCCTCGATCTCAGCAGTAAGAGGAACAGTAGAATGGTGCTATCATGTAGAAGCAAATACAATGATATTGTGCACGTATATTTCATACAGACAATAGTGGATGTCAACCAAAGCATCATGATACAAATTCAAATTGAAGCGTAATTTATTAAAGAACGAGACATTTAGGGAAACACAATTTAACAATCCGTTACTCTGTTTTTAAAAAAATGAGAGAAAGGGTATTAACAAAGGAGTTGTCAAACATGGAATTATTAAGAACGATAATTCAGGGAGTACTAGGAGGATCTGTAACTTTTAGAAGTCCCTTGGGTGTTTTCCACTTACTCTTTAGCTTGACAAGTCTAAAGTGTGAAGACAGTGTAATGCCTAGTACAAGAGCTGAGAAGCAAGGACACTTGAAACATGATATGATGACCCAAGAGCAACTGAATATAGAAATGAAAATGTTGTATGAAGTATTCCTTTTTAATATATTTTGCTAAATTCATTCACTAAGTTTAGCTGTTTGCAAAGACTTCTCTTAAACTATAGTTGACACATGAATAAAAAAGGAGAAAATGCAAAACGAACACTAGAAATATAAATTGTTTCTAGTAAAAGGTATAGTTTTCTACTTTCCTATGAGAATGACACTCCATTTACTTCATTGTATGAACGGGAACATCCTTCTGAAGAGATTAAGAAATTGCTGTATCAAGTATAATTTTGACTTGTGCCCTGGCCTCATCAAAAAGAAGTAAAAGGGGGTTGGAAAAGGAAATAGAAAACCAATTATATGCTGATTTGCTAATGTTATTTTTCAGATTAAATGCCACTTCAAATTACAAAACCTCTGGTACTTGAAGCTGTCATTTTTCTGAGCACTTTCTTGAGAAGTCTTGTCTTAGCAAAGAGAATGTTGAAAAACAGGACCCCTCCGGGGGCCAACGAAACTTTGACAGAGGTTTAACAGTCCTTGAAATTATATCCTCAAACCTTAGAAAGCCTGCTGATTCAGTGGGAAAAGACATAAGCTGAGCAAGTTATAAATAAACTCTTTTATCAGAGGCAATGGTGTCATGGTGACTTCAAAGACTAAACCATGGATAGTAATTTCTCTGATGTTCTGAAGACAGTAAGAACTTTATTATATTGAACAGGTCATTCTTAGACCTAAGCTGAAATTTGATAACACTAGTTGTTGTTTTTTTTTCTCTATTAGTACAATTTTGAATGAATTGCTAGTCAATCAAGGTCACTAATGTGTATCATTAAACTTAAAATATACAAGATAATGTATATTTTATGATATAGTATTACTGTTTATGTTACACAAGTGTGAAGATTTTCTAATGTAAAATCCCATCTTACATGATGCTCCCATAGTAAAAATCTACTCTGTGTAGCAGTTCTTGAAGATGCACAGAATAGATTTCCTCAAGCCTGCCTGTATAACTTGAGATAGTTAAATGTATCTTTTTTGGTCCCATAATTAACCATTCAGGAAATAAGACACAAGTAGGAATCTTGCTAGTTAGATTTAAATAGTGGACTTAATTCCTGTGCAGTTTAGGGTCTAATAGAATAATGAAGATAAATGTAATGTAACTATAGCCAAAGGATTGGTTATTCTCAAGGAAAACATGCATTATCTCTTGGTCAAAATAGAGATATTTTTAACTACTATTAGCAGGAAAATAATGCTAAAAAACTTTTTATAAAATATCCAAAGTATCCTTTTAAAATCACTTGGGGAACAATTTGATGTGTAGCTACCACAGATAATACTGTGAGGGAATTATGAAGTTCAACACAGAGAAAATACATCACATTATGCTGAAATTGTTAGTGCTTAAAAATTTTATCAGATACGAGCTGTGGCCCTTATGAATAAATTTACAGACTTCACGAAAGTAATACCAACAACTTAAAACATACAACTTTAGGCTTTTATATCTACTAATATGTATTAGAGAAATATTAAGAATAAACTCAATGATGACATGATGGAGTCATAAAAGTCAGCTACAGCAAAGGTCTGAGCAGCATCTTTGACTCTATTGCCAATTGGAGTCTGGTACACAGGTCTCATAAGCACTTCAGTGTGTTTGTGTGCATGTGCGTTTGTTGTAAGAAAAATCTTGTCAGACAGATATTCGAAAGAAGTAAAAATGCAGAATATTGTCATTGGCAAAGGAAAAGAAACAAGCTGAAGCTTTGCCAGCTGAAGCCTTTCTGAGGAAACTGGCGGAAGGGGCTTTACTCCAACAGATACAAAACTTCTAGTGCAGAGGTGTTAGGATCATTTATGTCAGAGAAAAATAAAATAAATAAAAAAGGATAGCACTGGTGTCTTACATCAAGGAATCAGTCCCTAATTTAGGCATATAAAGTTGTTAAATGTTGGGGACATACTCACAAATGCTATCCCATGCATGTTTCTGGGAGATGCATCAGCTTTCTGCTAAAACATATAAATGTCATGTCATAGCACTTCACAGAAAAATATAGAATGTACAGAATGGCAACGTTCACACAGAAGCATGTGATTAAAAAATCATATTTGTTATTGCTTTTGTGAAATGAAGACGTGAACAAGCCACTGTGCTCTATAATTCCTTCATAGCTTTGCAATGAAATCATTGCTCTTTATGAACTATCAATATGGCAGGCCAGAGTTTCCAAAGGGAAGACCCATAATGTAAGTAAACAAATACATAACATCATGGCAAGCGTGAAATGACGTGAAGGAAAATAAACAGGAAATGGAACTAGAAAGTAGCAGGGTTTAAAAAAGAAACATCTTCCTAACTAGGTCGTACTTGGCCTGAGACCTTAACAAAAAGGACGGGAGAGGGAAAGGGGAAAGAGTGCAAGGGAGGAGGGCAAATTTCAAGAAGAAACAAGAGCATTACAAAGACTCTAAGGCTAAAGGAGTGAGGAACTGTTTGGGTGGAATGAAGTGAGCCTGGTGAGAGCTGCATGAGAGATGGGGAGAACTGGAAAGAGCCAGTTCCCGCAGAGCGTATAACACAGTGAGAAGATAGAATTGTGTTCTAAGTGACAAGAGAAGAGAGGATTTTATGCAGAAAACTGGCCTGATCCAATTTACATTTTAAGATTACTTGGATACTCTATTGAAAATGGATAGACAGCAAGTGAAAGAGGGGAAGCAAGAACCTAAACTGTAAGTTGGAATTGTCCAGGGAAGAGAAGTGCTCCTTGTCTCATCTCCCTTAGCCTCCTGACTAGCCTCCCTGTTGCTTGTCTTTTACCCACTTATGAGGGGAGATTCCAAAATACCCAGAATTTACTTGTAAAAAGTTGTGCGTTTATTTTTACATGTTTAAACTTCAATCACCTCTAAAGTAGTCTCTGTTTGATGCAATACACCTATTGAGATGATTTTTCCACTGCTCAACAGTTTTTGAACTCGTCAATTTTGGTGCCTTTTAGTGTTTTTTTCCATTTTTTTTTTGTTTCATCTATTCCATATGAGCAAAACGTTTCCCCTTGAGGACTTTTTCTCATTGGGAAAACAAACCAAAAAAAAGTTGCTCAGGGTGAGATCAGGAATACATGAGTAGGAAGAGTGGGGCACGAGAGTCATGCTGTTTTTGGTCAAAAACTGCTGAACACCGAGTGTGGTGTGGGCAGGTATCACCCATCATGAAATGGGCAAACACGTTGAAAAAAATCTCCACACAAAAGTCATTGAAGCCTAACGCAGCCTCTTACAACAACAGTAGCTGGTACACAGATGCCGATGGGTTCCCAGAACACTTACTTCAAGGGAAGCCTTACTACAAAAGGCCTGCTCTCCAAAAAAATAATTCCTTTGATCTTGGGTCCTCCTTTTTTTTTGAGTTGGAGTCTCACTCCATCGCCCAGACTGGAGTGTAGTGGCCGCTCCCGACCACTGCAGCCTCAACCTGCTGGGCTCAGACGATCCTTCCGCCTCAGCCTTCCAAGTAGCTGGAAAGACAGGCGCGCGCTACCACGCCCAACTAATTTTTGATTTATTGTAGAAATGAGGTCTCGCCAAGTTGCCCAGGCGGGTCTCGAACCCGCGGGCTCAGGCAATCCACTCACCTCAGCCTCCCCAAGCGAGGGATTACAGGCTGAGCCACCGAGCCCGGCCTGGTCCTCCTTCTTAAACCATCCTGCACGTAAGGACCAATTTGATCTTTCTAAGTATGAGAATTTCCCAGTGCTTAATCTTCTTTTGAATAAAGTCAGTCATCAGCCTCATACAGAGTATCAACCTAATTGCTAACATGCCTTGCCCTAGTAACTGTAGCTTAAGGTACTAGTTATTGTGTCCTAATTTATTGTTGTTTTTAAAAATTATATCATGAAAAGAAAGGAAAAGCAAGAATAATATATTTCTCATCTAATTATATAAAAATGCTAGAGGACAAAATATGACTTATATATTCTAAATATTATATTTGAAAATGTTTATTATTTCCAATTATCACAGCTATTAAGACAAAGGTCAATAAATCTGTAAATCCATGAATATTTGTATAAAATGGAGGCCAGATTCATGGGACAAATAGAAATGCATTGCTGTAGTTAAGGACCCTCTGATCTGGGACAATGTAAGATAATTTATTTCTGGGGAAGTTTCTCCCCCCAACTTATAAAAATATGAAAACAAGTGTGCTTATGCTACTGCAGCACCAGTTCTTATATCTTATGGCCCTTACTCAAATTCAATATAATTAGGAATCCCAATCGTTACGGAGTCAATTTACACCCAATAATCCATTGGAATTTTGTTCTCTTTCTGGCAAAATTTAAAAAGCGATCAAATAAAATACTTTATAAAACATCTTTGAGAAAGTAACATATTTCCATAGAAATTACTCTTTGCGGTTATATATATACAAGCCAAGGTTTTCAGTTGTCTGTGTCTAAAGATATCACTTTCCATGCATTCATGTTTTTGGTGAGCTCTCAATTTTCTCCTCACTGGGAACCTCTCTATTTCATCTGGAGAAGAAGCCCTATCTGCCCCTCCTCTTTTCAACCCAGTTTGCTGAAGGCTTCAGAGTATCATCAACAATCCCAGCTGTGGCTTTCTGAACAATAGCTTCTTTTGTGGCAGTTGTCAACTCTGTTTAAAGTAACCAAAGAGGAAAAAAATTCTAGAAAATCTAAGTCTTCACTCAAAAGCAACTCAACTAGCTTCTGACAGGCTACAGAGAAATGGTCTACTTTGATAATTTGAGTGAAATAAAATGGATAAATTTTAATACCAATATTAACAATGTGAACTTAAATGACACTCGTGTTTAAATAAATCATTTACAAACAAATTAAAACACAATCATGCATGTACACATTTCCTTTATGACCATAAATAAATAATCTCTTTTGTATATATGTTGTACACATAGGGGAAATGTTAACTAATATTTTAACACATTCTCTTTATACAAGGTGCTCTATAATTCTAGTTAAATGTCATTCATCCAATGCTACTTTAAAGTTATCTTCTTTTTTATAAGTGAGGAATCAAACTTAAATGAGAAATCAGATTTAGGAAGTAAGAAATTAAAAGAATCTGAAACCAAAACCTGTGCCCTATTTTTACTTCTGTGTATAACAGGAAAAAATTTCCGAAACCTTTTCACTGACATTTTTAAATAGGTAAAAAGGTAGAGAGTAGTATTTGGGCAATATTAATCCTCAGATTACTCTATAAGTCTTAGTCATAATATGACTCTTTATAAATTACAGTATAGAAAAAATAAGAGGATAAGCTTCCAGACTCTCTTAAATGAATCCAAACATCCCTGATGTTAGGGTAAAATATTTTTCTCCTTACTTTCAAATTAAGTAGAAACATAAGCATTCAAATTCTTCCATTTGTTAAAAACATTACTGCAATATAATGAATCCTTACTAAAACATCTATTTAATGGACTTTACAATACTACAGGATAAATACTCGCTAATTACCAGATAAATCTAAGGAAAAACAAAATCAACTTCTATAGCTAGTTTTTTGCTTTTTAAAAAAAGTCATTTATCCTTTGTGTCCGTTTATTTAAAGAGAGTCTAAGCACATTGAATGATAAATGATTAGTCTTTCAATCATTAGTAATTTCAGAAATAGATATTGCCCAACAACAACCCATAGTGTAACTTATTGATCATTATTTTTCTCTATAATTAATTAAATGAAATTCTCAAGAATACACTTCTGCTTAAGTCTTTATTTAAATAATAAAACACATATTTCTAAGTTGCATATGTATTTCCATAAGTAGTGTTAACTTTATATGCAGATATAAATAAGAATCAACAGTAAAAGAATAAAATGCATGGTTTCAATTATTTTAAATTAAATAAGAAGGCTTAAACTTACACTAAATAAAGAAAAGTAACATTTCCCTTCAGTATTTCAGTGCTGGGTAGACTATTCCAGGCTCTACACAGCACACTATTAAAGGAAGGGGGAGGATGAGAGGGAATAAATGGTGAAAATTTTAAGATGCTATCCTAATATTGACATAGTGGACCTTGATCATCCAACGTATTACCATAAGAAAATGACTGGCAGTGGTGGGAATCTATGGGAGGAGGGGAAGGGAGATAGGATTAATAGTAGTAAATATCTGTCTGGGGATGGGGAGACACCTCTTATCAACAAGGGTGCCTGAACGAAGCATAATTGTATACCTAACCCTTAACTGTACCCCACAATATCATAATAAAAATATTGAAAAAAAAATAAAAATAAAAATAAATTAAACAAACTCAAGCTTCTTAATCTACTCAACTTTATTTGGGTTATATTGTTACAATTGTTAGATAGTTTATGTAATAACTAGAATGTAAGATAACTTGTATAAACCTAACAATTGTGAAATAAAATTTTAGCTATTAGTTTGTGATAATTTCATTCCATGGTTGTCATGCAAATACCAGTGAATTCTTAGGAATTTGGAATTACCTCTCCAATGTTTTGCTGTGATTTTTGCAAACTAACAATCACAGCAGATTCATAATATATAGAACAATTTTGCTCTACAACAAATGTTAAACAGTTCCTCAAAGATATCTTTATTAAAAACAGAAGTTTTCAATCAGTTCACATCCATTAAGAAGTCTATTATTTTTTTTTAAATAGCCCAGAAATTAACAATGTTGATGCGAATGTGGAGAAATTGGAAACTTTGTGCACTGTTGGTAGAGATGCAAAATGATGCAGCCAAATTGGAAAACAGTATGGTAGTTCTTTTATAAATTGAAAATAGGCAACCTTGTTTCAGGGTCCCTCCCGCTTGGGAACTCTTCTGTCTTAATAAACTCCTGCTTTCTCACCTCCTCCAAAAAATTGAAAATAGATTGACTATTTACTCCAGCAATTCTAATTCTGGATATATACCTGAAACATTGAAAATGAGGTCTCAAAATGATATTTGTACAGCTATGCACATGGAAACATAATTCTCAATAGCCAAAAGGTGAAGACAACCCACAGGTCTATCAATGGATAAACGTGTAAACAAAATGTGGCATGCATATATATATATATATAATGACTAGTATGTAATCTTAAAAAGGTAAGAAATTCTAACATATGCTACACCAAGGATGATCCTTAAGAGTGTCATGCTAAATGAAATCAGCCAGTCACAAAAATATATATTTATATGAGATATCTAGAGTAATAGTATTTACAGAGACAGAAATTCAAATGTTGGTTGTTGAGGGTAGGGACAGGAGAGAATGGATAGTTGTTTAAAGAGTATAGAATGTTAGTTTTACAAAATGAAAACAGTTCTGTAGATAGTGGTGATAGTTGTACAGTATGTGAATGAAATGAACACTACTGAACTGTACACTTAAAGATGATAAATTTTGTAGTAAGTATATTTTACTACAGTTTAAAATAAATGAAAATGGAAATAAAAGATTTCAAAATTAAGGACTATTTGCTATACCATGCCTTGTGCAGCATGATGAACCAATGTGAACGTAAAATAATTGGTACATAACTATATATTTTAAGGTTGCTAATAATAGTGAACATTCTTTGAGTACTTTCTATGTTTATCACTTGCTTGCATTGTATTCTCCAGGTCTTACTCCAGAATTACTTCAGAATAGGTGGATACTACCATTATCTTAAGATACAGCAGCCGGACTCAGTGGCTCAGCCTGTTATCCCGCGCCTTTGGGAGGCTGAGGTGAGTGGATTGCCTGAGCCCGCGGGTTCGAGACCCGCCTGGGCAAGCAAGACCTCATATCTACAATAAATCAAAAAATTAGCCGGGCGTGGTAGCGTGCGC
>CAUYQG010022494.1:0-18297 GCA_963574415.1 Tarsius wallacei
ATTACAGGCTGAGCCACCGAGCCCGGCTGCATTGTCAATTTTTAAAAATCACTCTTATTTTCTGGTTTTCCAGCTTCTCGTTGACATTTTAACCTCTCTATCAGTCCCTCTATTGGAAATATATCACAACCTTAAGATAGAGAGAAAAAAAGCTTTCAGCACCAATATTGGACAACACTACCAGGTTTGGCCACAAAATTGCCCTTGGAAGGAAAATTTATTAAATTCTAAAACATCCTTACAGTCAGAAGATCTGGGTTTAAATATTTTCTTAAAATCCTACTTGCTGTATGGAACAAGACAAATTATATGCCTTTTTGAGATCTGAGTTTTTTTTTTACCAATAAAATAAGTGACTTTCAATAACTACTCAGGAGACTACTTTGAGGGATAAATAAAATACAGATGAAAAACTATCATTAACTGTACAAAGATGCTAGATGGCATATCTATGGTTCCAACTCTCCTTGTAGTAATTTTATAACCACTTAATAGAACCAGAACTCTGTTTTCTCTTTATAAATACACTGTTGCTACCTCAGGTCAATGGTGCTGCAGTATTTATCACACTTATTCTTGGAGATAGGGGCTCAATACCATGTTCACGTAAAAAAGTTTATTACACATTTGCTATATGTCCAGCACTATGAAAACTCCAGTTGAAAACAAAAGTAGAAACATAACGTGAACTCTGCAAATCTTAAAAGAAAGCAGACCAGGTGGATGTCAGGTATATCAACTAAGAGGTGGGATCAATTAACACCATCTGGGCAGAGATATTACACCTCACTTGACTTAGCTTCAGTTTTCTCCTCCATTTCTAAAGCTCAACCTTAGAAAAAAATATCTTCTGTTTATGAAGCACCAACCTTAGTCCAGAAACAACTGTTTTCCTAAATACAGTATGTGTATCCTCACAATGTTTCTCTAGGATAGTTAATATTATTGGTGAACTCAAAGTCAATAAAAAATAAAACTGCCTATTCCTCAATTGTTTAATCCTAAATGGAAATAATAGTGAAAACTACTTATTTCATAGTGTCAATGTGAAAATTAGTTGTAATATGCAGGTCAAGTGATTAGATTCATGCACTGCATGTGTTAAGTGCCAAAAAATTCTAGTTATGAGGATAAAAAAGGTTGTCCCCATTCTATGAATGAGAAACAACCTATAAATATGAAGCCATTTGTATTATTTAATATGACATATCTACTTGCACCTTGAACTGAGTTCTTTTGACTGCCTGTTGTATTCAGCCATTATAACACTTTGTAAGGTTATCACATAACTTCAGAGATTTCTGACTCAAAATTGGCATTACAGAGGGAGAGATTTTGAATTTTTCTCCCACAATTCCTAGACGTCTGTCCCCAACCTAGGTCAGTATTCCATCTTTTGTGTCAGTAACATTTTCCTGCTACTTTCTATTTAAATCTGTTCTTAAGGGTTTCGTGGGAAACACGTCCCTAAACCTATTGACATATGATGCAAGACTCATTCACACGTTAGTGAAATTCATTTATATTCTTGTTTATTGAGTTTATTTAGTTATAATTTTGACTGCAGTTAGAAATCTAAATTTATCTGTGATGAAAAAAAACACTTGGGTCTAGGAATCTTAGGTATTTTTATAATCACATTATCATCATAAAACTACCTGTGGTCAAATAGTTTAAATAGTTGATGAGAGGGAGTTTTAGAACTGTCAGATTTTATTTAAAGTAAAACATTTAGAGATATACGAAATAGTTCAAAATTTGGAATAAAATCAATTTTTATTATATAATTATGGATTAAGCCTCTTAACTTTAAATATGTAGCATATATTGCTATCATGGAGATACGTAGGTGAGAGTTCAGTTAACTTTAATTTAGAAAACGTACAGTTGTGTCCTAATCCTCTGGTAACTTAATTTGCATATCTCAGTCAGTAGTTTTCTCAATTATAATATGAACCTAAAAATCCCTTGAAGATTGAGTACATCTAATGGATCATAAACATGAACATGAGTGCAAGTCTCTAAAGTTGAACAAATATGAGGACTTGTTATCGTTATCTTTGTCCACTGAGTCTAAATCGAAACCACTGTAGGGTACAATTCAGGGTTAGGTACATAAGTGGTCATCATACAGGTAAAGTTTGGTACTTTTATTGATGTTATGTGTTCCTCTTTCCTCCCCGGGCAGTGCCCCACTACTGCCAATCCCTTTCTTATAGATTTATGATAAATGTTCAGGATCCACATATGAATGAGTACATGTACTCAGATCTTTGCTTCTGTGATAAATCACTGAGTATTATAAATTCCATCCAAGTTGTGTCATAGTTCATAATTTTGTTTTTCTTTCTGGCTGCATAATATTACATTTTGTAAATGTATCACATTTTCTTTATTCAATTCACTTTCAATGGGCAGCATGGTTGGTTTCTTTTTTTTTGCTATTGTGAATAATGCTGCAATAAACATATGTGTGCAGGTATATTTTTTGTAAAGTGATCTGAGTTCCTCTGGGTATATTCCCAGAAGGGATATTGTTGGGTTGTATGGAAGGTCTATTTTTCTATCTTTTAGAAATTGCCACACTGTTTTCTTGTCGAAGGTAGCCAAAGAACTCTAAAGCCTAAAGCCTGGGCTTTAGATTCATGCATACAGTTAACTCTCATTGCAAGGCTGGTGGTATTTTGAATTTGTCACTTTCTGGTTGAGCTGTATTTTTTTCTTGGGGCACAAAGGACCATCTTGAAATATGGTCCTTTAATATCTGCAAGTTTCATATTTTTAATTACACATCAGAGGAGACAGAAAATAAAGTAGTTCATAAACACATGAATATTTCAGTTATCTATTTCTGGAGTGAGAATTGCTGCTTGTTTTTAATTTTTTAAAGCATTATCTTTTTGACAATTAGTCATCCCCATTCAATTTATCTCTCTCCTTTGAGGTGGACCAGGCCCTTGATGGTGGTGGGTAAGAAAGAGGGACAGTAGTTTGTATAGCCATCTGCCACAACATGTAGCAATCCGAGCTGATGTAGAAAAGCTTCCCGGAGAGTGAGTGCCATCCTGCTTAGGCTTATCTTTGCCCCCATCCAGCAGTGCTGGCCAATAGGAACTGGGTGAGACAATGAATGCACTTTAAGATCTCCTGGCTTATTTATTGTGGTTAAAAACCTCACCTGTAAAAGAAAAACAGGCTGGCACCAAGTCTGAGACACATATAGGTTCTCTGGCTGAGCATGTTCTCTTTCTCCAGGAGGCAAAGCCTTTCCCACGTGACTCCAGTCATTATCATTTACATAAAACTCTTTCTAAACTTCACCCCAGATCCTTCCTCCATTTGGGGCCTCAAGACTTCCAGGGTTACACATTCTCCACTTCTTTTTTATGTCTCCATCTCCATGATGGTAGACTGAGCAGTGTTTAATTTCATCATTTGAATATGTTTTATTTCTACAAAGCAAATCCATCACATCAAATATGTCTAAATGTACATAAACAAATAGAGACTTTGGTAATGTGAATTTTCTATGTATATATTTCTTAATATAGTTTTGTATTTTAATAAAAATGTTTTTACTGATCTTATTGGAATATTCATATTTAGCTTTATTTTTCCTTTATCATGAGCACTAACTATATGTGTACTATATTCACAATACTGTAATAGTGATTTATGTCTTTAAATTCTTAATCTTTCTTTTGGGGTAAGAATAAAATAGCTTTTCTTTTTATCATTTTGGTGCTATATGCAAGTAATGCACACATGGAGAATCATTCAAACCTGGTGCAAAGGCCATCCATCTTGAGTTGAAGGACAAAAAATAAAACATATGGCAATTATATATTAAAAATCAGAAATTATAGTTCCTAAGACTATGACAACATATGTCTAGGTACACCATTGTTTCTAGAATGGGAATAGAAAAGGAAAGGCCACTGAAATAGGGAAAGAGAAAGATTTTTTAAAAACTTAGAATAAGTAAGAAAAGAGTTAGTATAGTAAGAGTAAAAGCGAGAACACAAACCTGACCCTGTGACTTTAAAAACGTCAAGATACCCCTGTTGTCACCCTCATTCCAAACACTGCCCAAGAGAAATAATCTCATGGACACAGCCAACACCGAAGACCCTTATGTTATTCTTCAGCGAAAGAAATCTGGGCTCCTTAAAAAGTAGCTGCCTCTAAATCTTGGAATTGAAACAAGCAGAATAACCCTGAATCATTTTGTTGTTTTCATAACATTATTAGAGTTTCAAGGATATGTGTTGTGGTGTTGAAAAGAAAAAAAAAAAAAAAGAATCAGACTTTGGAGTAACATGAGTGTCCCCCTTATTGACAGTTTTGCTTTCCACAGTTTGTTACCTGCAATTACCTATAGTCTAAAAATATTAAATGGAAAATTCCAGAAATAAGCCATTCATAAGTTTCCTACTGAGCACTGTTCTGAGTGGTGGGATGAAATCTCATGCTGTCCTTCTCCATCTTTCCCTTAGTGCAACATATCCATTCTGCATACATTACCCTCCTGTTAGTCACTTAGTAGCTGGTTTGGTTATCAGATTATCAGGTCAATAGATCACAAGAAGAAGGTTGAGTACAGTATAATAAGATATTTTGAAATCAAGTGAGAGAGCGTAATCATATTCCATAAATTTCCTTGTAGTAGATTATTATAATTGGTCTATTTTATCATTAGTTATGGCTGTTAATCTCTTGCTGTGCCTAATTTATAAATTAAGATTTACCATGGCTGTGCATGTGTAGGAAAAAGCAAAGTATATAGAGAGTTTAATACTACCTGGGGCTTCTGGCATTTACTGGGGTCTTGGAATGTATCCTCTGAGGATAAGGGGGACTACTGTATCTCTGAGAGATCAAAAAGGAATTCTCAAAGGCTCTTTAAAAAAATTTCTGCATAATTCTTTCAGTAATTGCTTGGTTTTAAATGACATTTATGAAGTCACATTTATACATGTACGTGACCTTACACCCATATTTTAAGCCTTTAAAATTTGAATTTGTATCATATAAAGGTGTTTTGGGTTTTAGTTTGTTTTGCCTTGTCTCTCTAGAAAGCAACACATGCAAATTATTATTTTAGAAAATATTCTACTGTCATTTATTCTATTGCTAACTTATTTTGATTTTGTCATTTTTCTCCCATATCTTAAAGTCTAATTGCTAATTACCTTTTCCCCAAATTCTTATGATTAATTTAAAACAAATTGATATCTCATTTACTTTGATTTGGTGCACTTTATTTTCCATAGCAAATATTGTTACATTGATAAGTGTTATATACAATATAAATCAAATTGTCATTTCAAACTAGATGTGTGTATTGTCTATTGTCTTAACAAGATTACTTTAAATTATTTGTTCTTCTATCTTTTGTGAAAGCATGTTATTCATCTCTCTAAAACTTGTCAAATCATGTTGTTTTAACGTATTCTTACACACTTTGGATTTTTTTGTGGAAATTAACACTTCATCTTAGCATGAAAAGACCTCACTTCTGATATGGGAATATTCTCAAGCAATTATTCTGATTAGAATGTAATTTAATTAAATTATCTTGGGGTTTTTTGCCCTCTAATTTATTTCAAATATTTTTTTCTCATCCAATTACTAAAAGTAATTTAATAAAAGTATAAGAACATGTAAACTATTTTATCCAATTATTTTGAGATCAATTACATCAGAAGGATGGGCATTACATAAGGCTTAGATTTACTTTTATTCAATAAAATAATCTTTGAAGTATAATAATTTTCAAAAGTTAAATAAAATATGTATTGGTAGACTGACAAAAATAAAACAAAAAATAAAATTAAAAAAACAGCGAAAAGTGTGTTGATAAATTTTCACAAGTAAACACCCCCATGTAAGCATAACTCAGATCAAGATCTGAAATGTTACCAGCAACCCTCTTCTCCTAGTCACTATTTGCTCTCTCCTAGTTACCATTTCTCCAAGTTAAGCATTTTCCTGACTCTTCAAGTCATAAATTAGTTTGCCTGGTTTGTAAAACTTTATATCATATATGTATTTTTACCTGGCTTCTTTTGCTCAATGCTATGTTTAGTAGATCTATTTTGTTGTTCTACATCATTCTTATTACTGTAGAATATTCCATTTTACAGATATTTATTTATACCACTATTGATAAGCATCTGGGCGGTTTCTTGTTTGGAGATATTACAAATATTGCTGTTATAAGCATTCTAATAGCTGTCTTTTGGTGAATATGAATGAACATTTTAGTTGGATATATACCTAAGAATGAACGTGCTGGGCTAAAGGGTGTGCATATGTCTAGCTTGGGAGATACTTCCAAACCATTTTCTGAAGTGGTTTTACTAATTTATACTCCCATCCACAGTATATAAGAATTCTAGCTTGTTTTAGTGTGTTTTGTGTGGCTATAACAGAATACCCAAGAATGGGTAATTTATAAAGAACAGAAATGAATTTTCTCATTGTTCCAGAGGCTAGGAATTTCAAGATTAAGGTAACAGCAGCTTTGGTGTGTGGTGAGGGCCAGTATTTTTTATGTTGGACATTATGCCAAGATTTGCTTTTATTTCTTTCTTTAAAAAGCTTATAAGAAAGTTTACTGATGGCATTAGGGAATAAAATATTTGATTTTGCAACACAGGATGAAAATACATTTTAGTAGATAATTTTCCAATACATCTCAAGTAAATAGCAAACAGAAAGAGATGTAAATATTGAAGTATCTATGAGTGTACTCCAGTAGAATTTAACAAATATAATACCCTGTTGCACCATTACTTCCTGAATATTCATGTATATATATACTCTCAATTGGCTTTAACATAGAATAAAAAGCATTTCATGAGGTTCAAATATTTCTTATATGGTTAGTGTTATGTGTCAACTTGGGCTGGAGAATGTCCAGATAATTGATCAAATGTTATTTCTGTGTAAGTCCTATGTGGGCGTTTCCAGAAGAGATTAGCATTTGATTCAGTAGACCGAGGAAAGAAGATTGACCTCACCAATGCAAGTGGGCATCATCCAATTGAAGGTCTAAGTAGAACAAAAGGCAGAGGAAAGGCAAATTCGCTCCATTCTTGAGTTGAGAAATTCATCTTCTCCGGCCTTTGACATCAACATTTCTTCTTAGGACTTAGGGCTTGGACTCGAACTGCATTTTTCACTTTCCAGGGCCTCCAATTTGAAGATGGAAGATTGTAGGACTTCTCAGCCTCCATAATCATGTGAGCCAATCCCTCATAGTAAGTCTCTTTATATATACCTATATGTCTCTTATTAGTTCCGTTTTTCTGGAGAATCCTGCCTAATGTATCTCACTAACTATATTGTGCAGATATTTGTATTTTGCTGAGCCATTTGCATCTGGGATTCTGTGAGGTATATAAATAAAACATGCTTATCCTTTAAAAGGTGAATAAACACTCTAAACTAATGATCTTTTAATTCCAGGTCCAGTACAAGACAAAGCCAATAGACAGAAAAAGTGTACAGCCATTTCTGTCACACTGAGATTCAAGTCTGAATTGCTTCCAATGGGAAGAGAATACAGAACTAATATGAGGGCAGCATTTTTCAGAATAAGATACAATTCTCACATATTCAGACAGATTGCTCTTCAAATCATTCTGTATAGGGATGGGTTAAGCCCAGACCTAAAATAAATATTTATATGCCCTAAAGTTTCCAGCTAGGAAGGCAAAGAGGCTCAGATATCAATACCCTGCGTGGGCAGTGACATGGATGAAATGTGGAATTGGTGGCATCAAATTCTCTCAGCTTTCAACAATTCTCTATTTTTCTAAAGAACTGGATAGGTCCAGATATCTGGGAACCTGTTGTTAGGCAATGCATCTGAATTATTAATAAGAATAGAGAGGTAACCATGGTAAGAGAGGAAAAAATAAAGCTAGCACTCTGGGCTGTGAAGATAGTATCTGCAAACTGCTAAGATACAAAAAGTGAGGAAATACAATTTAGAGCATAGATACATGCATTTCCTGTCTTTCATCCACTACCTTAAAGGCAGGAATTTTGTTTTATGTGCTCGTCATGACAAATGCCTTCTCCATTAATCTACTACACCCAGTAGCTTACATGGCAGAGGTTGCACACAGGGTTACAGTTAGGTTATACTTTCTTCCCCCCTCCCCACTCCCACACATTACCCTGAGAGAAAGACCTCCTGTCCATGTCTCCTAGAGACCATAGCAATTAGCATATTTCCTACTAACCTGTCTTGTAAATCTTTAGTTCAAGGAGGGTTCCTTTTCCTCACCCTGGTCCATTATGCACCTAGAAGAAAGTAGACAAAAACACAGGCTCAGCAATTTCTGAGACAGAAAATATACTCAGGTCTTTGCCAGACAAGGGCAATTTCCTGTTTTGGATTCATATGTTTCCTCTGAACCTTGCATTGACACAAAGAAGGTATATGCTTCCCCTTGGAAGAACCATGTGATTTAGACACCACGGTCATGGTTTGCCCAAGTGTGAAAGTTATTGAAATACCCTTTTGTACAGCTTCTGGCTATGAAGAGACAACAGCTGGTAGGGCTGGAGTGCAGATCTTTAATCTTCTATAGAAATTCAGGGTGCTGGAGTGCCTGCTGTGAGGCAGGCCTTATGCTAAGTGCTTGAAACACATTTCTCTTGGGGGCTTTTGGGTTTAGGAGGAGTCCAGATCATATAGAGAAATACTTGATAGCAGGAACAGAGTTATGCACAGGGAACACAGGGATGAGAGGCCCTTCTTCTAACCTAAAGTCAGGAAAGACTTGCTGAGGCAGGGGACTTGGATGTGGCAGGGGATCTACAACATCATCCACCTCACTGGCGGTAAGCCCTTACAAGCTTGTAGCCTCATACCTTGCTCACCAAACTATAATGGATCTTCAGAATAATAACTCCAAATTCCTCTGATGGTAACTGAATGCCCTAATTAGCATTCAACATCATTTTCTTGATTGTCCCTTCAAGCAATACTAGTTTTCATCTCTCCTGCTTATTCTTCCCTTTTTGCTGCCACTTAAAATGTATACCTTTCTACTTGCCACTTATTCAAATCCTCTATTTCTTTTCACAGTCCAGCTCAAGGCTTACTTTTTCCAAGAAGCATCTGTCTACATATAAATATTTCTTTCATTATAATTTCCTCATCTATGGCACTGTCATAAATTTGTTCAGATGTTATCTTGAAACAGTTTATTGTGCAAGAGTGCCTTGTCTCCCTACAGGGATAAGATTCCGAAAAACAAAACATTTAGGGTGCTAGAGATAGTTAAAAAAAGCAGGAGGTTGTGTGTGAGAGAGTAACTCCCCTCCCTGGTCCTCAACTCCCAGGCTAAGCTGTTCTCTGGATGGCACAGCAGCTAATGTCTTGGTTTCAATGAGGATATATTTTCCCTGTCCCCATAATTAATGCTGAGTATTCAGGCTGTGGTGTTGGTGAAGAAGCATTTGAGAAGGAAATGCCAGGAGCCCACAGCTCTATTTCACCTCCCAGATTCTCCAGATACAGAGTGGGTAGTCTATAGGGGGATTTCTCTAGAACTAAGATGTATTAGTTTGCTGGGACTGCCATAACAAATACCACAAGGGTCTTTGGCTTAATAGAGGTGTGTTCTTGTACAGTTCTAGAGCCAAGATGTCCAAAATAAAGGTATCAGCAGGGTTCCAGGGAAAAATCCATTCCACACCTTCTCCTAGCTTCTGGTGGCTGACAGCAGTCCTTGGTTGACTTTGGTTTATGGCTGCACCACTCCAATCTCTGTCTCCATGGTCACATTGCCTCCTCCTCTTCTCTCTGTTAAATCTCCCCTATGCCTCTCTTACAAGGATACATCATTGGATTTAGGGTCTACCCAGATAACCCAGGAAGATCTTTTCATCTAACGATCTTTCATCTAATTATATATGCAAAGATCCTTTTGCAAATAAAGTCACATTCACAAGACCCTGGGAATTAGGACATGAACCTTTTTGAAGGCCGTCATTCAACCCACTACTTAAGGTTTCTGACAATATCATGGTAATTCCCTGAATTTTTTTCTCTAACAATGGTGATTTACAAAGCATACTCATCATTTAGCTTAAGTATGGCAAATAGTAAAGTCACCTTTGGCTTCCAAGTTATTAGCTGAAATATGTACAAGGAACACTGCTAAGTGCTTTGATGAAAAAAAAAATGAACTAAGTCTGCCTTGGAGGACCTTACAATCTAGTAGGAAAGGTAAACATGTACACAAGTTTAGGAAAGTTGAATGAAAGTGAAAATACAATGTTTTGCAAGTTAGAGTAGGAAGAGAGTAAAGACTACTTGTTCCTTTTCCCTCTATTTCTTTCCTCACATCACTCTTCCTGGATGCATTTAAACACCTTATGTGTATCGCTACTGCCCCATTAGCTAATGCTTTGGTTCATTTGTTTCATGCACATTGAAGGTTAGTGGATACCCCTTGATAAATGTGATCTTACAAAGTTCTCAAGAGTCCCAAATATGAATCTATATTAAAAATATAGATTAAAAACATGGTAAATGCCTCAAAAAAGTCTCAAAGGAATGCAAAAGTAATGGAATAATAATATTGTTTCAAATTTATTTTCTTTTGTAATGTGAGTCTATGAACAATTTTATATAAAGAAGGTATACTATATATGGGACATGTATATAATAAATTTACATAAGTAATATAGAAAACATATATGTATATATAATCTCTACTGTGACAGAGCTCCAGTTGCCTCTGTTTTTTACAGGACTGGAAATAGATACACATACAACATTATCTACCACTAATAATTTTAAAAACTTTGTGGGAACCTTCAGATTTCCATTTCTTTGTCTGTATCCATGATTCTGTGCCTTTATTCATGCAGAAGTAACATTAAATCACTTTCACATAAGGATTTAACTTCCACTGCCAGCTCAGGGTCAGCAGTCAGGGTTGGGATGGAAAGAAGTGATGATTAAAGGGCTTTAAAGACTGGCTCAGATGTCTGAAAACAAAGACAAATCTCTAAAATGGTTCCACATCTTTCCAATGGTTAAAAACTTCATTTACAGTCATGACTTCTCACCAAATTATACTGGATTACAGTTTCTCAGTGGGCAAAGACCTGTTTCCTTACTTTGCTTTTGGAATTTCAAGGGAATCTAAGGATATAGTTAATTTATTATAGATATGCAGATTACAGAAAAAAACAAGGAAATGGAAAAGTGGACAGTCTCCTTAGAGGCTTAGAGAGGAAATAATGGAGTGTACATTATGTTTAAATGAGCAGACACAGGGAGGAACACAGTGGAATGCCTTAATAAACACCCTGGGCTGCTTTTAAAAAAGAGGGGGCTTTGTCTAACTTGGAGACGGAATTTTCCACAAAGAGTTTCTATCCTTAAAGAATTAATTTTTCAGGCCAGGTGCAGTGGCTTGCGCCTATAATCCCAGCATTTTGGGAGACCAAGGTGAGAGGATTGCCTGAGCCCACGGGTTTGAGACCAGCCTGGACAACTTGATGAGACCTCATCTCTGCAATACATTTTTTAAAAAGTTAGCTGGGCATGTTGGTGTATGCATGTAATTCCAGCTACTTGGAAGGCTGAGGCGGAAGGATCACCTGAGCCTAGCAGGTTGAGGCTGCGGTGGCCATGAGCATGCCACTGCACTCCAGCCTGGATGACAGAGTGAGACTTTGACTCAAAAAAAAAAAAAAAGAATTAATTTTTCTAACCCTCAAATCTTAGCACAAGTTACATAGGAAAATCTTATTCATCAAAGTTGAAAAGAGAGTACCTGTGCCTTGCCTCCCTGGTTCTCCATATACAGAGAGTGTTTCCAAAGTGGAAGGTGACCTAAAGTGCCAGAATCTTTTAAATGAATTGTTCTCACTGTTCTAATAAATTAAATGACACCATATTGTCTGTCAGTTAATCAAACTATCAACATGGATCGAGATGCCTGCTGGATTTGAGTTGTTAGCTAGCTCAAAGTTAATTATTTAACAATATTTCAGTAAATATTTTTCAGCAGCCCAGACGCTATAGACCCAGAGAACCCATCCTTCAGAAAACACCAGCAGGATACCATGATTTGTGAGAACACTGTGCCTCCTCAGCCATCCCACTCAGAGCAAAGCTTTGACTAGCAGCTCAGTGTCAACTACAAAGCAGTAATTTGAGGAGTATGTAATAAAAAATCAATGTTTCCACTTGTATTTAAAAAATTATTCTATTGTTTCAGGGCAGAACCTCATGGTACAAAGGAGGACTGTAATTTTTTTTTTTTTTTAGCAGAAATATCTCTAAAAACAGCATGTCCATTTATGCAAAGTTATTTTAGCTTATTTATATTTTGTTAAGAAAGCAGAATTTATTGAGAGGACAGAATTTATTAAAGCTCCCACAGTGGAAGGGGACTTGAGGGGATTGCTCGCAAAGTTATTTTTAAACAGATTCAAATTCATATACAAATTTTTTCCAAATAATTCTTATCAATTTATTTGTCCTTTGAATCTAAGTGAAGGATGTTCCATAGAGATTTGGAAGGTGAAAAAGATGTAGAACTTAAAATTCTCATGCAGCAATGGTGGGCAGAGTGAGGGCTTCAGCAAATGGCAGACATGACAATTTGCCAAGTCTTTCAAAAAAGAGGCTATCACTAACTTCAGGGATTCAGGCAAATGGATTTATTGGCAGAGGTGCCTTAAAATTCCTTAATGTACTAGAGACATTTTCTCCATCAGTCCTTCATTTATTTTGAAAACCTCTAATTCCCTGCATTAATTTCTGTCCAGCTCAGAATAGCTCGAGTGGCTTCCATTCTATTAACTAAATTTTGACTAATCGAATAAGTACTGAAACTTATTCTCAGATTGACTGCTTTTATGTTTAAAACATGAAACAGTAAATTTTATTTAACTCAAACAACTAGGGCTATAATTTAATATTAACATTTCTACTGAGTCAGATAATAGTAGTCATTTCCAAGCATACTTAATCTGGAATCATGTGATCATATGATTGGTTGATTGACTAGCATCCATTTGACCATGGGGCACTGTACTTCACATCCACCATATTACTGAAAGTTAACAATGGTCCAGCAAGTCATCTAATATCATCCCCAATGTTTAGTTGAGGACACCAAGGCTTAGAGATGTCACATAACTTGTCCCAAGTTTCACAGCCATAAAGGAGAAGGATTGGAAATCAAACCAGCTACTGTCCTAATGTCCAAGACCTTTCTGCCACAATAACTGACTTATCACGATGGTTAGTAAGTATTGTTGGAGAGTAGTCATTGCGATCATTTTTTGGTAATCAGTATGAAGTAACCAAGACTATACATTGTTTCATGACAGCAACAGCATCCTTAAATTTTCCCTCCTAGTCAGACATTGTGAAAATTTGTCCAGCCAGTTTGTGGTAGTGGATGTGCGGCTTCTGAGATGCCATGAGGACATACTAACATGGATCCCAGGGAAGAGGCTCTCTCAGAAAAGCTTTAATAAGCAGGGTTGACTAAAGGATCTGGATTTAAAACAACCACCACCACCACAAAAACATTATTGCTCAGGTCTCATATTACTAGGAGACATGCTAGCTATATTCTCCTGGGTCTTCTATGAAACCCGTTTCTTCTAAGAAGCACCACTTCCATCAGCTTCCTTAGCCCAATTCCAGAAATTTTGAAGCTCTTGAAGAAAAGACATGCTTTGTTGTTGTTGTTGCTGGAAATGATACAGCAGCTGAGCTTTGTCTGGCAGGCAGCCTACTCAAAATATGCCCACTGGACTTCACAGTGAGAGTTTTGGCTTCACCTGGGGGCATGAAATTATATCACCAGCAATTTTTCCTGCCAATCCTTCTACATGACAAAGCACATATGGATGCAAATAAGCTAATCCTTCTCTGGAAGAGTAAGCTGCACCTGGAAGTCAGCTCATAGAAGTGCCAGGCAGAGAAGATGTGATTGTGAGGTACCTGGGGGACTGTCACACATCAGGCTAGGAAAATCCCCACCTGGGCTTCCTGAGATAACACTTAATCATCCACAGGATAATTGACCTCTGAAAGGGATACGTGCTAATAATAGAATCGAGTCATATGGTTATTAAACTGTTAAAAGGCTAGGAATATTTGCCTATTGATTAGAGAATTCCTGAGAATGGAAAGTCATCAAAGTTCAAATAAATTAAAGAAATGCAAGTCTACAGGAAGATATGGCACATGCTGTTAAGTGGAAAAAAAAAAGATATTCAGAAAATGTCACCCTCTCAAATAATAGAACATAAAGAATTTTCACAAAGAGTTAGATGGAGCTCTGTAAAAGTTGGAAACCCTCTCCCCCACTATCACAAACCCCCCAAATAATTATATTGGTACAGAATATAATTAGGAACAGAAATTATTCTGAAAGCAAATTGTAAATATAGGGTCTAACTCATTTTTCAAAACATATCCCTTTTATTTATCTTTCTACCATAAATTTTCTAATGACAAGAGGTGGTTTTAAAACATGTCTGCAATATCAGTGACAGCCCTCCCATCAAGAGAT
Source organism: Tarsius wallacei (assembly GCA_963574415.1). Taxonomy (NCBI): domain Eukaryota; kingdom Metazoa; phylum Chordata; class Mammalia; order Primates; family Tarsiidae; genus Tarsius; species Tarsius wallacei. Next base: position 14,577 of record CAUYQG010022494.1, read on the forward strand.
GGGGGTGGATATTAGATATTAGTGACTTGCTCATAGCCAATATGATGCAGGGGAAGTGATATTGAGTAATTTCAAAGGTTAAGTAAGGAAAGATAATGCCATTTTCATCTGGTTCTCTTGGGATGTCCATTCTAGGGGAATTCAGACTTCATCTAATAAAGGACTACCCTTAGATCTGCACACTGGAGAATGTGAGTGAAGAAACTCTCATCCATAGTTCCAGCTACAGTTCTAGCTTACCACCAGCATAACTCTCAGCCATATGAGTAAGCCATCTTGGATGTCCCACGCAGTCAAGCTTTTAGATGACTTCAGTCACAGCCAACATCTGACTGCAGAGGCATAAGAGATCCCAAACAAGAGCTGCCTCATCAGGTCGTTTCCAAATTCCTGAACCACAAAAATGTAGGAAAATACAGTGGCGGCTACTTTACACCACTAAGTTTTGGAGTAATTTGCTATGCAACAATAGTAATTGGAAAATCTACAAAAAGTGTTTACTTCAACACAATGGCTTTTGACACTGTGCTGCCTCTCAAATGTGGTAAAATATTTTAAATGGCTAAAAATTTTATCTATTCAAAAACACTGGATGATAATGGAAAAACTAATAGCACTGGTCCTCTGCTTGTTGTTTCCAGATTGACTGTCTCTTCAGACATTTATATGCTCTTATAAAATTTTAAAAAGACATCATGAAGCAATTCCTAGAGAGCCTATATGGCAGCCATTATGGCAGCCAATTCTTGTTTTTCTTTGTATTTGTAAACAGGATGATTTCTCTATAATTTTGCCTTCAACCTTACAAGGAACAGACCAGATTTCAGGAATTGAGATAAAGCTGAACTAACCAGGCATGGGAAAACATATATTCCATAACAATATTCTGGATTTTACATCTTTAAACATACATTGGGAATTGATTAATTTGGGGTCCTTAAAATTTAGAATTTGCTTAATCCTGAAGAAGTTCACCAAATTTGGCATGCTGTCTAGGTATTCTGAGTTCTCCTGTATTAAATTTTTACGATGGATAAATCAACAAAAACACATTTGCTTTTTCCTATTAAAGGCACTGATGTGATGCAAAGAAATATAAAATGTGCTTCCAGCCTTACAAAAGCTTACAGTCTGGTTGGGGCTATTCAAAGATAAATTTGCATGATACAGAAGAAAGCACACTAGATAAAGAATATATTTCCCTATGTACCTGAAAAGGGTGTTATAAAGATTAAGAATAAAAATGCTTTATGAGTCACAAACACTAAGCACATGTGATATAAAGCATACATGTAAATTAAAACAGAAAAGTTTTATCCAAAATAGTAGTTAGATCCCATGGTACCCTTGTTCAGTTTGTAGAAAGTGGTGAGTTGTATCTTACTGACTGATTCCACAGTGAAGATGTTAAACTGTACTTTACTGGTTGATTAAAAAGAGATAGTCCATTGCTGGCTACTAATCCTTTCTAATTATGTACATCATGTGAGAAGTAAAAAAAACAGTCTTTTTAAAGAATTGACTTTTATAAGATAGACATTCGTGAAATTCCAGGAAAAAATTTTTCATGTAGTATGGGTCACCAGAATTCAAGGTCAAATGTAGGTTTATGAGCAGAGATGATGCCTACTTAAAGTGAAAATGGCAAAAAGAATGATGAAATACATAAACCATTTCTATGAATTTCTTAGCACAATTTACCTACAGTCTATGAGAATAAATGTTTACATACTATTTGGTTGTTATGAAGTCTTAATTTTTATGTAGTTTTTTTCTACAACCACAGAATATGATGTGCTTCAGAGAAATAAACTGAAGAATTGGGTACAGTTCTTTTGTGCCAGGAACCCAATTTAATGCTATTAGGAAAAGACTGCTAAGAAATAGAATAGTCTTTTGAAACATGAGAACTACAAAAGAAAAGATGCCTAGTTCACTTGGATATTTAAAAACAAACCAGTGTTCCAATCTGTCCTGACCAAAGTGATTCAAAACACCAGCAGGAGGGAACACTGACTTACGTATTAAGACACCAAGATATTGGCACTAATTACCACCTTGGTCTGTAAACTTTTGGCTCTCTTTTGGCCTCAGTTTTCTCCCTTATTTAAAAGAAACAATAGCAGTGGAACTAATAATGTTTTAAAAAAATTCTTACTGAGCACACTGGTTAGTGTAACAAAGAAATGGAAGTGACCAACCTAGGAAAAGTGGGGAAACATACAAAGAAAAATAAACAAGAAAAATATCAGATTTTGAAAAGTACTCTGAGGAGTATTATTTATAATACTGTATTAAAATAGTAGTATAGCAAGTCTTCGGGATTTCACAACTTTGGCACTACTGACATTTTTAGACTGCATAATTCTTTGTCATGGGAGGTTTTCCTGTGCTTAGGAAGATGTTTTGTAGCATCCATGGTCTGTTTCTATCCACTAGATGCCAGTAGATTGTCCTCCCAGTTATGACAACCCAAAATGTCTCAAGACATTGCTAAATATCCTTGGAGACATTTACTATTTATATTTACCATGGCAAAAAAAAAAAAAAAAATTCACCCTCAGTTGATTATAGTCACAAGACGATATGCTTCAGCTCCAAATTTTTGTCATTGTGCTATCAGAGTACAACAACACTGTGTATACTGAACCCACCCATTCCCCCTTTTCAACCAATCTTTGTTTTTGTAGCTGCAGATACCATTCTCTTCAGTGCCCAACTGTAAAACTTGCTGAGCTGTTTACCTCAGTAGCATTCCAGACCTGTATTGTGGGAATTGAAAACACCATCAGACCCCGTAAAATAGATGACAAGGTGTCCTGAACTATTGACATAGCTAAGAAACGCGATGAATAGGACTTCTAAATTGTTATCCAGAAGCTGGCAGGAATGGTAGAGTTTCCCCAACTGAAAGCACTCATCTTTGCAGTCATAAAAGATAACCCTATTACCATGGCAGGAAATCAAAACTGCAATAAATTTTAAAAAGGAAGAATGATGAGGAGGAGGAGGTGTTAAGTAATGGTCGAAAGTCTTAATGAGAATATGCTCAGTACATAAAAAGGAAGAGTGTTGTGCAGGTCATGACGGCTCTGCATAGGGAATGACCTTGGCCTGACACTGCTGGTGAACAAGGAAACATTTAGAAAGCTAGTCCAAATATTTTCAGAGGTCATAGGCAATAGTGTTTAGGCAAGCCCTTCTCTCCTTCATTCAAATCATTTTCAAGTTAAATTGAAACCCTGTAAAAGAAAACCAATGTCTTTGATTCTGGCTACAGAGAAATTTCATTTGGAATCTGTTAAATAGCACATGAAATTAAAACTCACACCTGAATTAAAAGTCCTCTTCTTCTATTTGTGTTAAAATTTTAGAGCATATTCTACAGGAGATTTTTGAGCTAGAAGCTAGAATATGTTTTTAGTAAGAATAAAAAGAAATAACTGAGCTAATAGATTTTGAGCTAGAAACCAGAATATATTTTTAGTAAGAATAAAAAGAAATAACTGAGCTATTAGATATTTATAACAAATAAACTTGTTTATCATGGGTTACTTTTTCTAAAGAACAAGATTGCAGTCTTTTTTTTTTTTTTTATATTTTATTTTATTTTATTATGTTATTGTGGGGTACAGTTAGGGGTTAGGCATACAAAAATATTTCGTTCAGGTACCCTTGTTGATAAGAGGTGTCTCCCCATCCTCAGATAGATACCCACCAC
>CAUYQG010022495.1:0-11652 GCA_963574415.1 Tarsius wallacei
TTAACCAAAACCACTTTGAACAGCAGGCTTTCCCCGGAAAAGCACGGAGCTACGTTATGTGAATCTCTTTCCATGTAATTCCCACTTGAAAACTCTTGCCTCTGTACCACATTTTTTTAATCCAGTCCTCTTTTGATGGACAACATGGTTGCTTCCATGTTCTTGCTATTGTGAACACACGATGGAATACTACGCAGCCATAAAAAAGAGCAAAATCATGGATTTCACAGCAACTTGGATGGAACTAGAATCTATAATACTGAGTGACCTCTCACAGAAACAAAGACCGGAGTATCACATGTTCTCACTCATATAGTGAACCTTGAACATCCAACGTAATACTATAAGAAAATGACTGACAGTGGTGGGAAATTATGCGTAGGGGAGGGGAGGGGGAATGGGATTAACGGTACTCAATATCTGTCTGGGGACGGGGAGACACCTCTTATCACCAAGGGTGTCTGAACGAAGCATATTTGTATACCTAATCCTTAACTGTACCCCACAATATGATAATAAAAAATAGTGATAAAAAAAAAAAAAAGAAAGCTCTTGCCTCACGGGGACCTAGTAACCAGCTGGAGCCTGCCTAAGACATAATGACACAATCAGAAGTCGGGCTCTGCTACTCCCTCTTTCCTTCCCTTCTTACCTCCAAACTCCCCCACTAAAGCTTCCTCTTTCCATCTCTATGTCCCTCAAGTCTCAGTCACAAAATATCCCACCTTGGTTTACTATTTCCTTCAGCACGCCTTATTAACATCTCATTATAATTAGGAGAGTCACCTAGAGACTTTATCTCCTCAGAGTCTTGTCATAGAGTCAGCACAGTCAGATGTCCCCTGGGGTCAGCTGGTATATCCATCTCCTTACAATAATGCCTGTGGATCCTGTTTCTACCTAGTTATTGTTTATGACCAGTGGGACTCATAAGCCCTCCTGGTCTGATACAGTTCCTTCCAGAACTGTCTAGCAGATTCATAGCTTCCTGAACCCACCCTTCCACATTTACACAGGTAAAAACATAGCCATGTTCTGTCAACAAACGCTTACTGAGTAGAGAAAACATAATGCATTTATATGTCAGCTTATTTCTATTCATTTCTTTTTCGCTTCCAGCAAGTCTTTCAGACTAGTAACAGAGACATGTTGCAAGAGCAAGATTTCAGTAAGACAAGTCACCATTTTTCAGAAAAAGAATCTTGAAGGTTAATGAAAGTTGCTGGAGGGAAAATGGTTGCAGGCTTAGACTCCCAGGACTGCTCCTGGGACAAGAAAGGTGGGTCCACATGAAGAGAAGGGATACCCTGAACTTCTTTCATGGCAACTTGCAATATGTTCTTTCAGTCATGTGTAAAACTATTACAGGTTTTCCAATGCTCAAATGTTTTGTAATTAAATTGCTATACTTGAAGTGATAAGCTTTTATTATGTTCTCAGTTTAATAGCTCTTTGGTTAATTAAAATATTTTCATTCCTGAGGCTTTAAAATCTAGAGTTATCACAAAGGGGATAGGAAAAAAAATTTAAGTTTGCACTTTGGGGAAATCATTCCACATTCCTTAAACTCCACAGGTCCATGAGCAACTATGAATAATTCTGAAATTAATTTGCTTTGCTTTTTGCAAAGAGGAAAGTTGAGTTTATCTCAGACTAGATTGATTATGTTTTACCAATATATAAAAAACTATTAATGAATATATATAAACATAAATTTGGAGTTGAGACCTAAACATATTGTCAAGACAATGTAGATCTTTTAATACTTTTTAATGTCAAATTACCTTCCATAAAAGATATTTAAAACATCAAAAACTATTCCACATTATGTGATTTGGTATCTGTCTCACAAATAAAATATTACTAAGTCAGTGAGCTGTTGTACAACTTGGATGTGCTTACCCAAAGCTTTGTAAAATACACATATCATTTGCTTATGTTTATATTAAAGAGTATGACTCATATATATGGTAATAAAATCCTTTTTATTACTTATATCAATAAGATATGTTTCTAGCCAGGCTCGGTGGCTCAGCCTGTAATCCCGCGCCTTGGGAGGCTGAGGTGAGTGGATTGCCTGAGCCCGTGGGTTCGAGACCCGCTGGGCAGGCGAAACCTCATCTCTACAATAAATCAAAAAAATTAGCCGGGCGTGGTAGCGCGCGCCTGTAATTCCGGCTACTCGGAAGGCTGAGGCGGAAGGATCGCCGGAGCCCAGCAGGTCGAGGCTGCAGTGGCTGGCAGCGGCCACTGCACTCCAGTCTGGGCGATCGAGTGGGACTCCAACTCAAAAAAAAAAAAAAAAAAAAGATATGTTTCTACTGCAAATAACAGGCAATCCTATTCCAGCTGATTTATGCAATAAAAGAAAGAATTTGTTTTGTAAAACTGGAAAATCCAAAGTAGAAATGTTTTCAAGAAATGTGTGGCCTAGTGGCTCAATGAAATTGCCCAGTACCATTTTCATCTTCTGCTGTGTCTTTCTTGTTTTTGCTTCATCTAAGACTAAAATCATTACCTCTGACAAAAGTTTAGGTTTTGCTCAAAATATAATTATGTAAGAGTGTTTCTGCATGAGCCTGAGGAGAGGTGACAAGGACAATGCAAAACTGGCTTTCCCACCCTCTTTGATGCATCTTTCTTTTTCCCATGCTACACCCAGGTGCTGGAATCTCTACCTGGGTTCCTTAGTTCTTGGGACAATATTTTCATGCAAGAATTAGTTATTCAAATTGCAGTTTCTGTGAGACAGTAAGAGCTGGAAAGTCTTATTTTGTTATCTTGCTGACAGCACTCCCTGGAATTTTCCTTTAAAAAGTGGTTACACACTGAGAATACTAAAAGGTACACAGGTTTAAAAATTACCTAATGGGTATAATGTTCACTATTTGAGAAATGGAAGCACATGAAGCCCAATTCCCACCACTATGCAATATGCCCATGTAACAAACATGCACTTATATTTCCTCCCCTTGCCCCAAATCTAAAGTAAAAAAATACATATTTTAAAGTGATTATTTTCATATTGAGGCACACTCATCACACCCAATTGGATGATGAAGGGCCCTGGAGGGTCAGAAGCCTTGAGAGGGGCAATATCATCCCTCTACCCCTCTTACCAAATGTGGCAATAACTCCAAATCCTTCCATAGCAGGTGTGCCATCTGGAGAGATGTTGAAGCACAAAATCATATTGGACAATTGACTTCTTACAGTCTTCATCATTTGGTCAGTGCCATTATTGCATATTTCAAGTGTTATAATGTAAATACTTCTTTTTCTCTTTCTCGCAATTTGGATAAAATGAAAAACTGTATTAATGAATCATTTTATTATTCAAATATACAGTTTTATTAATTTGCTATTTATTACGTAAACAAACTATGTTAATAAAGATTTGTCCAGAGGAATTCCCAGGGACTCTATTTATTTATTTATTTATTTTGGTGCATGTAACATATTCTTTTTAAAAAATAATTCTTTCTCTTATTTCAATAGCTTTAGGGGTACAAATAGTTTTTGGTCTGGGCTTTAAGTGTACCCTCCTCCCCCATCTGTGCACATTTGTAGCTGATAGGTAATTTTTCATCCCTCCATTCCTTCTCCCCTCCCACTTCTAGTCTCCAGTACCTATTATACCATTCTCTATGTGTTTGTGGGTCCTTGGTTTAGCACCCACTTATAAATGAGAACATACAGTATTTGGTTTTCTGTTCCTGAGTTAGTTTACTTAAGATGATGCTCTCCAATTCCATCCAAGTTGCTGCAAAAGACATTATTCATTTTTTGATAGCTGAATAGTATTCCATAGTGTATGTATACCATATTTTCATTATCCACTGATTGGTTGATGGGCATTTATGTTGATTCCACATGTCTGCAATTGTAAATTGTGCTGCAATGAACATGTGGGTGCAGGTGTCTTTTTCACAGAACAACATCTGTTCCTTTTGGGTAGATATCTAGTAGGATTACTGGGTCAAATGATAGATCTATTTTTAGTTGTCTGAGGAATCTCCATACCAATTTCCATAGAGACTGTACTAATTTACACTCCCTTAATAAGCATTCCCTTTTCTCTGTATTCACACCAGTATTGCCCAAGGACTTTGCTGAAGATATTTTAAAACTAAGTGAATTAATCAAGAAGCAGGAAACTGCATACTGTATGTTCTCATTTATAAGTGGGTGCTAAAACAAGGATACACAAACACATAGAGACTGGTATAATAGATACCAGAGACTCAGATAACTAAACATATAAGCAATAGCTAAACACTGGGTACACCCAGGCATAAGGGTGGGAACAAGAGACACTGGGGACTCCTAAAGGGAAGAAGAAGGGAGGAAGACGAGAGTTGAATTACTACCTGTTGGGTACCATTTGGGTGACTGGCTCAGTAGAAGCCTAAACCTCACCATCACACAATATACCTATGTAAGAAATCTGCACCTATACCCTTTGAATCCAAAAAAACTATAAATAAATAAAATACATATATACACACATACCAGACACAGAAATCAATTTTTCTGACTTTCTTTAAAGTTTTTCCTCATAAGTATCTGTAATAACTTTTTAAATGTTATGTATATCATTAACACTATTATCTAAACTCTGGAGTTTTTTTTAAAAAGGGTTATCACACTTCAAAACTTCAATCCAACTCCCACAAAATATCCCAGGTTCTATGCAACAAATTTGAATTAGTTAAGTTTTACTCAGTGTTATGTGTATAAACAAATTCACTTATTTAGTGTTCAGCACCCAGGATTAGATTACAAATTTGTGTTATCTCTCAAATTTGACATTTGCAAACTGAAGTTGTGAATATTATAAAGTAATTAGGAGACGGTTTAGAGGTTTTGCCAAATGGAGGCATTTGGGTAGATAGCATGCTTGCCTTTGCCAGTCACACATTCACGCAGATGTCCCATCCTTACCCCCTATCATTTCCAGTCCCATTCCCCATCAGTCCCGCTTACGGTCACTCTTTCCCCAACTTCTGTGTTTCTGATCCCCACCAGATCTCTCTGGTGAATGCTACTGTTCCCCTTTGCTTTGACTGAAGCCAGAATCACTGGACCCTCTCTGGGACTAAGTAACAGCAAGAGTGTACATGAAGACGGCGTTGCTTTTAACACAGGCTGAGATGGAAGACAGGGCCTACCTGACAGTATACAGCCTGAGGAACAATATTAATAAAAGGCCAAATGTTGGGGAAGCAGGGGAAATGGAATTATTTGCTTTGCCCATTTCATAGTCTAAATTTCACATTTCTTTTAGAGTGAGATGCTTAGGACATCATTCCTTTAAGTATACCTTTTGTTACCATGATTACAGTGCACAATGGGCTAAAATCATAATTACGTTGAGCCCAAAACTGCCTCAAGTGAGACTGTAACAAGCAGTATCAGAGTTTCTTGGATCAGAAATAATGATATTTCATTCACTTGTACCAATCACTCTGCCTGACCTATATTTCATACAGTGTTTAAAGAGAGAGAGAAGGAGAAAGAGAGAAATGTAGAGACAGAGAATTGGACTCTGCCTTCTTCTCCATCTTTTGCTACCACCTGGCAGAGGCATATTTGTGGAAGAACAGAGAGCAGAGCCGCGTTTGTGGCAGAATGAGGGTAGTGTGGGCAGCTCTGGTGACATTTCCCTGAGGGATGCCCTGTCACCAGCAGAGACACTTTTGCTTCTTCATGTCTTCACAGAGTAAAGTATCTGAAATCCATGTCACCGAATGGAAGAAGGAGGAGGACTGTTGTGATAAATAATGATATCTTCCTGGAAAATTCCAAAAACCCAGAATTAAAATGAGTAGAAATGCTTTTGCCTTATAAACTTCATTTGTGTGTAATTTACCTATGATAGAATGCACCCATTTTTAAGTGTAGTTGGATGGGGTTTGATGAATGCTATATATCAAGTATGTACACCACAGTCAAGATCTAGACTGTCTCCATCACTCAGGAAAGGGCTCCTGTGCCCTTTCCTGTTGATGGCCACAGGACAAATTTTCTATAAACAACGTAATGTTTATTTGAATATTTTTAAACCGAGGTAACATAAAAAAGAATCTGTTCACTTGCCAGAAACAACATTTAAATCTTCAATTCTTCCCATAAAATCGGATAACACTTTTCTAAGTATAGGTTTAGCACAGACTAGCTTCTAATGAGAAGCCGTTGCCACAGAGCTTCCAAACCTGGCTAACATTTGAAATGTAACATCTACCCAAAAATATGAGTGGGAAAGGGGTGTTTTAATCTACTCTACATGTTCTAAGTTAGAAAGGTCTCCTGCTAAGGCTACATGAGTGACAGGATTGGGAAAGAGAAGAAGTAAAAATAGAAAGAAAAAAGATTTCACTAAAAATATATCGCATCTATGCATTTATATAAAATTCTGTTTATATATACAGAAATTGAATATGCCACTGAAAACATAAAAATAATTACAGAGACACCCCAATTCTTACAAAAATTTTGCCACTTTCTACTGAATACCCTTCAAAACATTTCTTGTTTTATGTCACGTCAAATAATTTTCTCTTCCATCTTAAGAAATAAAAACTAAAACCTAAAACATTATTAACTGATGAGAATCAAGTCTGAGATTTGCAGTGAAAAGTGCTTTCTCAGCCTGAAGCTGAATATTCTCCTCAAAAAGTGGCTTTCCTGTGAGCTTTTCCACAGATCAATAACAGACCAGATGAGAACCTTCCCTGCTGCCACTTTCTACTAGATGCAGAGAGTGGGGCAAGTCCAGAACCGAATCAGAATTCCTTAGCCTAAATCCCATATCTATCTTTGTCATGTAGAATCTGTGGAAGCATTCTGAAATTAGCATTTTCAGCTTGTTCACTTCAAGGCATCTTGGAGTTAGAAGGTTCGTGTGATTTCTATTATGTCTTCTTAATAAAATGTAAAAACTTGTGCACACCATTAGAAAATATGACTGAAACGTTATACACGGTGGCATTGGTAAGGAACCATGGGAAAAAAAGTATAATTGTGCAACAAAGAGTTGTCTTTTACTTAATCACTTTTTAAGATATAAATATAATTAATAGTAATAAAATACAATAAACTGTATATAATATTTTGTATTCCAAATTTCCACTTACTATTGTAACACATTTTTCATAAATAATTATTAATAAACATTTAAAAATAATTGTCATAATTAAGTGTCACAGAAGTAATGCTTTTAGGATTTCCTAGTGTGGGACAATCAAGCTGATTCCAATTTTATTTTAACACTGTGATGAATACATTTATATGTAAGGCTTTTTCTGTATTTTGGATTATTTCCCTAGGATATATTTTTAGATGTGCAATTATTGCATTTGGGTTTTAAAATGTATGTCTCTGGTTGCAAATTTTTTATTTACAAAAAGATAATAATCACAGGGCAATTTGGCAGCGTGTATCAATATCCTCACAAATACTTCTATCCTATGATCCATTATTTCTTTAGATAACAATAAAAGATGTATAAGAAGATTTAGTTTACAATATTATTGCAGTATTATTTCCATTACCAAAAAAATGGCCACAGTTTAACTGTCCCCAAATAAAAAAGCAGTTAAGCAAAATTGTTATTTATGGAATGTACTTTATACAACCATTAAAATCACATTTTCAAAAATATGTAATAATAGGTGAGATGTCAGAATACAGCATGTTATCAAGGTTAAATGAAAAAAGTCTGTATAAAATTATATATATAATATGCTGTCAATTTAAAAATGCAGGTATTCATACAAGTTCATGGAAAGGATTAAAAAAAAGAAACAACAAAATGTGTAGTGATTATTTCAAAGGGAATGATGACAAAGTTCCTTCCTGTATGCTTTGGTATAGATCTTTACATATTCAGGATATGAATTATTTCTGGTATTTCTGTATATCACATTTATGCATTTCTGTGAAATTATATACGTATGCAAATAAATGAAAATGGAATATAGCATTTAGAACATAAAAATAACCACAGAGACACCTCAATTCTTGCAAAATAATTTTCAAAGTTGATTTTTTTTGTCTTTTTGGGACAGAGAACTTTTTCAGTTTACATAGATAATTTTTCATGTCACAAAAACAAGTTTCCAAATAGTTTAAATGTGTTAAACTATGGCAGTTTTAGATATGCAGAAAAAATACAATTTTCTACAAGAATCTACGTTTTTGCTATAGTTTTACATTATTGACTTAAGTTGCATTATTGTCTTACATGTAAAAAATGGTCCTTCACATTAAAGCAGAATCAACATTCATACATTTGCCCCTGCTTGCACCTTATGAGCCTCTTTGTAGGCCTTCTGGCATGCAAGCACATCCATGGGACTCAAGGATTCAGTAAACACTACTTGACCATTCAGCTTCCTATCAGCTGCAGGGTAAATTTCAAACTCTTTATTATACCTAACTCAATGGCCGACGGTCCAGTCCTTCCATCATGCACTACTTGTCATGGGAATGGGCATTCGCTGAGCATAAACACACTTCATTTACGCCATGAGACTAATTCCCACAGGGCCACAGGACTCCCCTCAGATGTCACCTCTTCCAAGAAGTCTTCTCTCCTACCCCCTTCCCTGCATGTTTTTCCACTATACCCCGACAGATACAGGGCTTTCCTCAATAGAAACCACACTGTACTCACCACTGTCTGTGTATTCATTGAACATTTCATTCTAGAATGTTAGCAGAGACAGAAGTTTTTTTCCTGTTTTGGTAACTGCTCCATTCTCAATACCTAGAAAAGTGCATAGAAGATACCCAATACATGTTTAAGTGTTTGTATACCTGAGAGAATGAGGGAAGAAATGATTGAATGACTTCAGCAGAGAACTTGAGTATCTAAGCACAAGGTTCCTGGCACAGGGTAGGAGGAGTGCCAAAAAGAAGAAGGGGACATCAGGGCACACCTGTAATCCCAGCATTTTGGGAGGCTGTGGTGGAAGGATTGCTTGAGCCCAGGAGTTCAAGACCAGCCTGGGAAACATAGTGAGACATCATCTCTTTAAAAAAAAAAAAAAAAAGAAGAAGAAATTAGCTGGGTGCCATGGCACACCTGTAGAACTAACTACTGAGGAGGGAGGATTACTTGAGTCAAGGAGGTCAAGGCTGCAGTGAGCCATGATTGGGCCACTGCACTCCAGCCTGGGCAATGAAGTAAGACCCTGTCTCTACATAAAGAAAACCAAAAAATAAAAGTGGGGGAAGGGGGACAGGAAAAAGCAAAGCAGATATATAGAGATGTGCAATGTTCACTTTTGGGGGAATGGAATTTCAGAAGACCAATCCTCACCAATGCACAATATGCCCATGTAACAAATGTGCACTTTTATCCCCTGCATCTAAAATGTAAAAAATAAATAAATGAAAAAGAAGATAGATACTTCAATGACAAGGAACTTGATAAGGTGGAAAGAGCATAAACTTGTCAGACTTTGAGAACGTCCCTCAACTTGCACTTGTAGGATGGGATAATACACTCATTGGGTTGTTGAGAGAATTACTGAACTATAAATATACAAATACACACACACACACACACACACACACACACACACACACACACACACAGTGCCTTGTCCATAGTGGCCGTACAGTAAAATGTTTCACTAACCCCTTAATTTATAGTCTTGTCTAGGTATTCCCATGTCTACGAAAAGCAAATTACAAATTTCTAGGTCAAAAATGCATTCGACAGAATTATTTTTACTTTGATTTCTAAAAACATGAGCCATGCTAGACAGCAGTCATAGCAAATGAAAGATACCCAGACTCTTAAAAGGTTAGGAACCACAGCCATCAGGAGGGGAATATGTAGCCTGAAATGGGTCTTTCTCTAAAGAGAGGGCTACTCAGGACTAAGTTTTGTACAAAACAGAATCTTATATTTTAATGGTGGGACATAGGGGTATTCCCAGAGCACAAGAAAATATCCCTCTTATGGTTTTCATTATCCTTTCTATTGATGAGACAAAACATATAATTGTCCTAGAGTCATTTGACTAAATGTGTAGATATCTAGGGCCAAAAATACATACATCGATTTCAGGATAAGATTCTATTTATATGCTTTTCAAATAGATATTTCTGTTCACCTTGAAGCACAGATGCTTGCGGTAGGCTGGAGAGTTGGGGACACCGGTCTTGCTACACAACAAAAATAGGATCCTTGAGATCTTTAAAGCAGCAGGCTGGGGTGGCTGTCCAACTGCAGCTGGCTCCCTGGAAGCTGATGTTCTCAGGGATGTTAAATCAGGGTTTTTCAGAACAGACTTCTGGCCTCACAAAGGCTCTCTGAGTCTCTCTGGCAGAGCCAGACACCTTCTTGCAGAAAAAAATTTTTTTTTTTTTTGCAGCTAGAATAAATATTCCTGCTGCCAGTATCATAGAGATCCTATAAACAAATTATAACACTGAGCATGACTTTCATTGCCACTACAGAGGCCTGTGGTTCCTGCATCTAATGGTAACATAATAAATAGCCACTTGAGTGGTCATTGTCTTTGAATTGTTAGTTTACCTATCTTTGTAACTGTTTCTTAGTTGCTGTTTTTTGTTTGTTTTGTATTCTGTTTGCACATGTGAATATGTGTGGCAGACTATATACAAAGATACATTTATTTCTCCAGAACATATTTTTTCCTTGGCGTTTTATTTCACTGGAAATTATCGAAGTTACTATATCTTAATGCATTGGGTTTCTTATTTTGCATAGTCAGTTTATTTGGCTGCTATTAGAAGAGCTAGATAAAGAGCAATGGGAGTTGAAGACAGGAAACATGAGCTAAGGGAGGCAGGACTTAACACAGTAGCTTGGCTACAATGATGAGTCTGGGGAGAAGCTGTTTGTTTAAAAGCAGCAGAGAAAGAAGTGATAACAGGAAACAAAATAATAGACAAAAGAGAAATTCACTGACAGCCTGAAGGAGGAGGCGTAGACAGGTATCAAAACAAAGTAGGGCGTAAGCAAATTGCTAGTTGACACCTGAGGAGACTCCCCATCGGATGTGGTTGGCCTTGGGGAAGGTACAGGTGGTAATTAGCACCTGGGGAAGTTGTTTTGAAAGGAGGAATCTTCTCCACTGCTGCAGTATGTGAAAATTCCCTTAAAGACAGAATCTGAGACAGATAATGGATGGATGGGTGGATAGACAGATGATAGATAGATAGATAGATAGATAGATAGATAGATAGATAGATAGATGATAAATAGATGATAGATAGATACATATAGATAGATTTATAGGAATATAGTAGCAATTTTAGGGACACCAAAGGTGGCCCTTGACCAAAGTTATCTTTTCTATAGGCCTTCAGTGATGCCATTTTAGAAATCCTTTTCTTCGAGTTTTTCAATGTATCTCTGTATCTCGATAAGGTTGTTTAGAAATTTGTGGGGTAGGCCCTAGCAATCTACAATTTAAGAAGTTTTCCAAGCCGGGCTTGGTGGCTCAGCCTGTAATCCCGCGCCTTTGGGAAGCTGAGGTGAGTGGATTGCCTGAGCCCGCGGGTTCGAGACCCGCCTGGGCAAGCGAGACCTCATCTCTACAATAAATCAAAAAATCAGCCAGGCGTGGTAGCGCGCGCCTGTAGTTCCAGCTACTCGGAAGGCTGAGGCGG
>CAUYQG010022496.1:0-77846 GCA_963574415.1 Tarsius wallacei
GCAAGCCTAGTGAAGGCTACGTTTTTCTCTCCATTGATTTTGAGGGGGACAGTTTCAGTGTTTCTGTGGAAGTTATATTTGAGCTGAGAAAACAAAGATAATTAGAATTTAGCCAGTCAAGAATCTATATGGTGAAGTATGTATGCAAATTTGGAAATAGGGATAGAGAGTTGTTCCAGTACTGCAAGGGCCTTGAGATGAACTGCAAAAAAAAAAAGGATAAAAAAGAGGGTGGATAATAACAGGTCAGATCAGACAAGGTGACATTACAGGTCATTTTCTAGAATTTAAAAATTATCAAAAGATCAATAGAAAGCTCAAAAGGGGGTTTATGTGTAGTTATAGCATGATCAGATTTGCACAAGGGCTTCCCAGCTGCTCCTGTAGCTTGTTAACAATAGAGATTGCAGAACAGCAAAGTGGCTAGTATTGAAAGAAAGCATTGGTAGGCTATTGCAGTAGTTGAGGGAGGGAACAATGTAGCCTGTATGGAGGGTGACAGTGAATGGAAAGAAGCATGGGCAGCTTTGAGTAGAATCAGAAGGTGAAACTGACAAGACTGGATGAGTGATTGCATCATTGGAGTTCAGGGAGGAGAGTATTCAAGAGTAACTCCTAGGTTTCTTCATACCAAAACTAAATGTCTGATGTTACTGATGCTGGGTGGAGTGCACACAAAACTAGTGGATTATTTGGCTCAACCCTAAAATGAATTTTAGAGCAGCCAGCAAAGTTTTAAAACAGAGTTTATTAGTGAGAAGAAGAAAGGAAAAAAAAGGAAGATTCATGGCAGAAAGACCTGCCATGGGCCAAGTTTCTTAAGAAAGAAAGACTGCACTCTTGCTCTCATCTATAGACTAGAAATGATTACCTAGTTATTGATATACTAATGAGGGTGGAGCACAGGTAACAGCTGCCCTCTCTGCCTATAATGGGAGTAGGGTGGTCTTATTATCTTTTCTATGGTTTTGATCAGTTAAGGGGTGGGGTTGAGCTTTTTACCTACTAAAGGGAATCTGAAGGATTTTTAGTGATTATGAGCTGGAAGTTTGGGCTGTCCTATTCTTACATCAGATAAGATTTTCTTTTGATTGGCAGAGGGGCAGGATAAGCTACCAGCTTGTCCTGTAGTAAAATGTAATTTTTAAAATGTCTGAAGACTTCCTAAAACCTACCTATGGGAAATGTATCTACTGTGCCAACTACCCTGCCTCATTCCACTGGAGAAGGACCTAATTTGGTTAGAAAGTGTATGAGTTTAGACACAGGAACAACAGAGGTCTGGTCCAGTAGGACCATTACAGACTTCAGTTTTCCCTCTGAATGAAAGTTAAACCACTGTAGACAGTGAGTAGAGGAGAGACATAATCTGGCTTAGGTTTTTTCTTTCTTTTTTTGAGCTGGAGTCTCACTCTGTTGCCCAGGCTGGAGTGCAATGACATGCTCAGGGCCACCCCAGCATTGAGCTGCTGGGCTCAGGCATCCTTCCCTCTCAGCCTTCTAAATATCCGTAATCACAGGCATGCGCTACCACACCTGGCTAGTTTCTTTTATTTATTGTAGAGATGAGGTCTCCTCAAGTTGCCCAGGCTGTTCTTGAACCTGTGGGCTGATTTAGGTTTAAAAGGGATTATGCTGACTGTGCATAGAAAGAAAACTGAGAAAAGTTTTCCAACAAAAACCTGCCCTGAAAAATTAAGCAGGCAAGAAAGAATTTATGGAAGACAATAGAGAGGACAGAACACAATCTGAGTTCTGCTTCCACCGGAAAAAAGCGATGGATTTGAAGGACTGAGGTGCAGTAGGTAGTAGATGGGGGTGAGGGAATAAATTGGCCACCTGCCTTTGTTCCTGAAGGAAAAGTAAGCATTATCATATCTTCATGATTGGTGGTAGTTTTACAACTTGGAGCAAGATGACCATTAAAGTTAGAAGTTAGGCTTCTACTCCCATGAAAAATACGAGAGATAAGGGTGCTATTTCCCTTGATGATTACATTTCAGTGGTGTGGCACCCATGTCCTTGAGAATGATGTTCCTAGGATGCAACACTGGAAAGAGGCCCTTAAAAAGATTTACATCTTAAAAGGGCAATAAAAAATTTAAAATAACAAGTTTTCTAAAGTAAATGCTCTAAGAAAAGGAAGGTCAGGATCCTAGAGTTGGGAAGAGAGGAAAGGAATGTTATGGCACTTTTGGTATAAACACAAGGGTAAAAGCAGGGAGCGTCTTCGTTTGAACGATTTTGTTTTACTCATGCAGTACTCATCTTGCTGTGTCTCATTATTGATTCATTAAATTACTAAGGTCATTCAGAGGTTTCATCTAGTGGGACAAGGAAAATGACTGTGCAGATCACTCTTCTATTGGAACATTTGGCTGTTCGATCTTCTCACAGTATACATGGCTAGGCATTCTTTTATCCTGGATATCTTATGTGATGCCCACTTCCGAAAAGTTCTTATTTTTAAAATGAAATCTTTTTTTCTGCCTTATTCCTTTTTCTAACAAAATTAGATTGTTAAGAGGGTCCTATATCCACTTTTCTTTTCTTGCACTAATAGAAATAAATACAACTGTAGCGGGAAACTTCCAGAGAGACCGAGACACAGAGACTACTTGCCAGGAAGCAGCTTTATTCCTGCAGGCGCTGGTTCAGCGGATTTGCATCCAGAGGCTGAGCACGGAATGCAGTGGGGCATCTACTTACATACTTTTAGTAACTTCCCTTTTACATTATACATCCCCTTGTTTTCCTTTTAAGGCAACAGTTAACCATTACACATTCAATTGGATACTTTACAGCTTGGGGTTACGGTTAGTCTTACATGGTACGCACTGATTGGTTTTACATAATCATTTCATTTGCATATCCTATTTGCCAAATGGCTTACAAAACTATTATCCTGATTGGCTTCCGCCAAAAGTTTGAACATGTAGCCCATCCAAGTGAAAAGCCCTGGAAAAGAGTAGCACAAAGAACCAGGAAGTAACCTAGATAATACAAGGACATGAGGAGTAGCTTATACAAAAACAAGAAGTGGGATAACTTATAAAAACAAGAAGTAAAGCAACTTATACAAGAAAAAGAAGTAACATATCTTCTTTTTCCTGACTTTTGCCTCTCCATTTTTGCTTTTGCAGAGGCGCCCCTGCCTCACAGCTATACCTCAATCTGGAAATCTGGGACTCAACTTGCAATATCTCTAAGGAATACCTACACACACACACACACACACACACACACACACACACACACACGCACACACACACACACGTACATATATGTAAGGTATGCCTATATATGTAAGGTATGCCTATATGTGTGTATAGGTGGACACACACGCACACACATATATATACACACACATATATAGGTATATGTATATTTATATACATATACACTTGTATGTATTTATGCTTATATGGATATATGTCAGTATGAATTATATATAAATATATATACACAAACACACATGTATAAATACATATTTATAATTGTAACGTATACACACATAATTATAAAGCAGGATATAGCCAATAAATAGAAGAAAGCAGTCATCTCATATACGACAATATAA
Organism: Tarsius wallacei; assembly: GCA_963574415.1. Classification (NCBI taxonomy): domain Eukaryota; kingdom Metazoa; phylum Chordata; class Mammalia; order Primates; family Tarsiidae; genus Tarsius; species Tarsius wallacei. Next base: position 3,581 of record CAUYQG010022496.1, read on the forward strand.
GGCATCTTGTATGTTCCAATAAATGGTAAAGTAATTTAAAAAATGTAGAATTATATCAGTCATTATAAACTTAAAGCATATAATTTGAAATGTGACCAGCTCTATGTAACATTTTTTTTCTATTCCAAAGGAGAAATTAAATTATGTCTTTTGTATCAGTAATGTACAAATCACATATTTTTATGTACTGTTAATATTCTTATTAGGATCAAGGGTTTAAACATATTCCTATTAGTCTCATTTCAAGTGCTTGATAGCTATGTTTGGCTGGTAATTATTATGTTGGATAGTGCATATATAAAATACAGAACTGATACAGAGTCACATAAACAGATACAGGATAAATTTAGAAAAATGAGTAGAAGATAAAATTAAAGTCTAACTTTATTGTAGTGACAGTAATAATTGTCTAAATTAATTTAAAAATCACAAAGGAAGAGATATACAAATTGAGTTACATAAAACTAAAATTTGAGCATAGGAAAAAGTAATTAAAAAAATAAAAACAGAAAAATTATTGATATGATAGTGATGTTTACAGTATTGCATAGTTTATATATATTATAAAAATATACTAATATATAAGAATAGTATAAATAATCTAATCTCTATAATGATAATATAAGCTTAATGTAAGAATTACAAAGATTGAACAAATTCATGCAAAATTTACAAAGCCAATACTTATGGAAAAATGCCAATAATTACAACACACATAGCTGAGGGAAGAGTTAGTAATATTACTCAACTCACCAAAAAAGAAAGCAACCAAGTATTATATTTTAGGAGACATAAATTTTACTCTAGCAATTTGCCTTAAAGTATAATTTCAAAAAGAAAAGTTATATGTTAGACAGCAATATGTTTAGAGATATAATTTGCCTTAAAGTAAAATTACAAAAAGGAAGAAATGCTATACGTTAAATAAGAATATGTGTTTAAAGATATTTATCACATAACTTTTTACTACAAATAATTGGAATTATCCTGTCCATTCAGTAATTAAAGACTTGAAGGTACATTGTTTTATCAACAATGTATGCAAGATATAAAGCAATACAGTAAGTGAATAGAGGCCAATGCACAATTCCATCTCTGGTGTGTTTAATATTGTGTAAAATTATGGACATATATAAGTGACAAGAATAAAAAAATGGAGACTTCAGAGGTTAGTGGGATTTTATAAAATAGATAATAATGATGATAATTGTTACCATTTATTTTTTTCAGCAATATATATTGAATGTACAGGTTACTGCATGGTGAGCATAGTGCTAATTACTTTATATTCATTATCTTAATTAATCCTTCTAACTACACAGGAAAGGTGCTATTATCATTCTTCATTTTACAAATGAGAAAACTGCATCTGGAAAGGTTATGTATCTTATCCAATGTCACTAAATGGTAAAATAGAGGCTCTCAGAGTCTAACCTAGATTTCTATTGCTAAAATGTTAATTGTACAATTTGAAATGGACAACAGACATTTAATTTAAAAATGCCAATTTATAATCACTTTATTTCTATCATATTTATGATGCTTACATTAAAATACGTAAGAAAATGCTTCTTATACCCTACATGTTTGGTATAGTCAGAATGTTTATGCTCTCCTTCCAATTTATATGTTAACATTCTAACCACAAGGAGATAAGTGGAACTTTTGGGAGATGATTAGGTCGTGAGGGCAGAGTCATAATGAATGGGATTAGTGCCCTTAAAAAAGAAACACTTGGCTGGGCAGGGTTGCTCACAACTATAATTCCAGTACTTTGGAAGTCCCAGGTGAGAGGATTGCCTGAGCCCACGGATTTGAGACCAGCCTGGACACCTTGGTGAGGCCTCATCTCTACAATAAATTTTTAAAAAATTAATTGGGTGTGGTGGTGCGTGCCTGTGGTTCCAGTTACTTGGAAGGCTGAGGCGGAAGGATCGCCTGAGCCCAGCAGGTCGAGGCTGCGGTGGCCATGAGCCTACCACTGCACTCCAGCCTGGGTGACAGAATGAGACTCCAACTCAAAAAAAAAAAAAAAAGATCCTTGACCTTTTTACTATGTAAAGACATGGAGAGAAAGTCCCGCGTAGGAGCTAGACTTTAGGATCTCACCAGACACTGAATTTATTACAGCCTTGATCTTGGGCTTGCCCACTTTCAAAACTATGAGAAATAAAATTCTGTGACTCATATGCTGCCCAGTTGATGCTATTTTGTTATAGCAGATTAAATGGCCTAAAACAATATTCTACTTGTTCTACTCACTAATCTATATTGCACTCTGAAATTCTCGGCAAATGCAATCACCAATTGATGATGTTTTATAAATTGTTAAGTTTCAAAAGCCTAGTGTCATCAGGTCTCTCTTCTCTTCTCTAATTACAGTACAAATATTGAAAACATTTTGAAATTAGTAAGTATTGCCCAGAAAGAATGATGTCAAAATCCATGGCATATGAGAACATCACGTTTATATTCTCCAAAGGACCTTAGCACTGCACAGGAAATGAACTCCCTGACACAGAAGTGAATCTGACAGAGGTCATATTACAGTTTATGCATTTGTCCTAAGAAATGATTGTTATAATATTAGCCTCTCTTTGTGAGACAAACAATAACTGCATTAGTTTTTCTCTCACTGCCATAATAAATTACCAAAAATTTAGTAACTTAGAACAACAAATTTATTAACTCAGTTTCTGTAGGTCAGAAGTCAAGGTAGGCTTAGTATTACAAGATATTACAAGTTTGAAATCGATGTGTCATCACGGCTACATTTCATAAACAGAATCATTCATATCATTCATATTGTTGGAAGAATTAAGATTTTTTTTAAATGTTAAGACCAAAGTTTACACTTTCCTTTTTCACTGTTGGCAAGGGGTCACTTTCAGCTTCTGGAAGCTGATCGCATTTTTGGATTTCTTGCTTCCTTCAAAGTCATTGATGAGAGTAGAATCCTTCTCACTCTTCACATCTATCTGATATGTCTATCACTTTTTTCTCTGTCACCTTCTTGGGAAGCAGCCTACATTTCTCATCTTTACGAGTTTATAGAATAGCTTTGGGGGCGTACCTGGATTATTCAGGTTAATCTTCCTATTTAAAAATTTCCTAACTAACAATCTTATTTCCATCTATAAAGTCCCAACAAAACAGTATCGAGATAGTGTTTGATTCAACAACCAGGGGATGAAATTCTTGGAGCAACTTCTTTAGAATTTTGCCCACTTAGGTTAGGTGTGGTGACTCAAGCCTGTAATCCCAGCACTTTGGGAGGTGGAGGCGAGATGATTGCCTGAGCCCAGAAGTTTGAGACCAGCCTGGGCAACTTTGCGGGAACTTGTCTCTACAATAAATCAAAAAATTAGTTGGGCATGGTGGTGCATGCCTGTGGTTCCAACTACTTGGAAGGCGCTGGCAGATGAATCACCTGAGCCCAGCAGGTCGAGGCTGTGGTGGCCGTGAGTGTGTCTCTGCACTCCAACCTGGGTGACAGAGTGAGACTCCAACTCAAAAAAAAAAAAAAAAAAAGAATTTGACCCACCACACTAACCAAAATAAGTCACTCTTCATACTTTCTGCTAATAAATCACAGTATTTCTGGTTACACTTGAGTTACAACAATTAATCTTTAAACTATACTATCACAAATTTTAAAATGTGTATTGAAAATAACTCTGAAAACACTTGAATTACTGTGTTTATTCAATTTTTAATCAATTGTTGAAAATTTTTATTACTTTTAATTGGAGTGGTAAATGCTTATGTATTTTCTTTTATTCTTCTGTTACAGCATTTTTTATTTTAACTTGATCCTTAAATCTACACCCAAGGCATGTCAGATTAAATGTTTTATTAAAAGAACTTTGACTATATTAATTTTTTAAAGTACCTAAACATTTCATTAAACAATGTCACTTCTTTCTCCCATCATATATAGATAATTGACTTTATATATTTTTAATATAATCAAAAATAGCTACTTAAATCATCTTCAATGCCTAAACATGCTCTTAAAAGCCAGTGTAGATTGGGATACATTGGAATAGCTTACCATTGGAGAGCTCATACTATCATTCCACAGGAATGTACAGAAGTGCTAAGAAAACACACCTGCTAGGACTAAGTATGGTTTTACTTAAAATGTCACCTCTCCTATTTGATACTCCTAGCAGGGATTGGAATGCTAGTCCTTAGAGTGAATTCCTAAATTTTGTCAATAAAAAGCAGAAATTCCTAGTAAATGGAAATGTCCACATTATTCTGTGTGATGATATCTGTCATAATGTTAATTATTTTGGGGGGTCTTTTATAATCCCCCATCTTGCATCCCTACTTTGGGAAAGGCAAGAATAATCTTTAATTATCATTCTTTAACACTAGCTTGGTTCTTTTTATAAAAACAATAGAAGGCAAAATGTAATTCTTTTCTTCCAAAACTAGTATCACTTGCACCAGTATGCTATAACGTGGTATCATTTTCAGAATTGCATTTGCCCATGCTCAGTCAGTAATGAATCCTAGCAAAACTGAGCTAAATTCATCAGCCTTGTTAATCCACTAAAATCCTCTAAGATAGGCAGGGACACAGTTCTGAGCACTTTACTTACATTGTGATGGAAATATATTCTCAAGCCATAGATGTAATTTCTAGAGTTTAAAATGAATGCTTCCTTTTAAATTAAGACAACCAGAAAGTATGTGACTCTTTGACATAATCACTTTGAAAGCTTGAAACTTTGCCCTTGTCTCAAATTACCTTTTCAGCTTCATATCTTACTTCTATCATCTATCATTCAATAAATACACGCTGGGTACAAAGTAGTATGCTAGGCAATATAGAGAAAAAGATGGAGTACACAACCCCTGATTTCAGCAGGCACAGTCTGGTGGAGGCTGGGCAAGGATGACTGTGCAGTGTTGTAAGGGCTGTGTCATACATGTTTTATACACCCGGGATTATGGGAGCACCCAAAATTGGCTGAAGCGCCCCAGCCTCATCAGTCAGTGTGTCTTTCCTCCAACATACCATGCACATGGATGTCTTTGAACCTTTCGTCACAGAGCATCTTAATTCCATAGTGTGGTTTTCACCACTGTACAACTACAGGAATCTTTTGTGTTTTTAAAAGGCGAGTTAAAAGACAAAATTATTCATGATTTCATCTCTCACTTCAAAACACACACAAACATAACATCCCCAAATTAAAGTCCTAGTATCTATAGCATATAGGTTGTACCTTCAAGAAACTTAGCTCCCATACAGGTAAAGTAATAATACAGTACAACCTTCACTAAGAACTTATGGTAATTAAATATGTGAAAAAAACACTAAGTAAATTATAATGTGCCATTTAAATGTCTAGTCATTTTTGTTAGATGTTTTAATGAATTCTACAAAACCCTACCTCCTTCTCACTTGATGGATGCAATTAGAGGACTGGGACTATATCAGACTATTGTTTGTTTATAACATAACATTTGTAGGAATTTGCTTTTGCATTTCTCTTCTATTCCTTATATCTATAGACACTTGGTCATTGATTATATACATTTTTATTTTCTTATCTTAAAAGAAACACAAGTCACCTTGTTTCACCTATTTTAGCTATAACCATTTCCTCTGTCTTCACCATATTATCTCCTGGAGAATTAGTCTACATTTAATTGATTTAATTATTTATTGCTGAGTCTGCTGATGGCTCTGTTAAGGCCCAATCCAATAAATTGGCTGCTATCCCTTGCAGCTGCTTAAGAGAGACTGGGAGAGACTGGGAGAAAAGGGAGTGTTTAATTTCTGTAACCAGGCTATAGGGAGATGGATTGTCATTATGCCAAAAAACCGGCCCAAAGCAATACAAATTCATTCCAGTATTCATACCTCAAGTTTATACCCTCTACCTACCCCAAGTTTGAAGCCTATGTGCAGCTTTAGCATGACTCAAGATTTATATCATCATGTTTTGATATATGACCACATGTGACACAATGTCTCTTGGTCATGTTGCCATTTTGGGAATTTAAAATACCTTCTTTTACAGTTTTTAGAGAAATGGGGTAGGCAGTTGCAATACTTGGATGGAAGGGAACACATAATTGTAACAATCTTTTATTCTCAGAACCCTGGTCTGTAACGGTCCAGCATCCTTGCATTCACAGATGGAGGGGAAGTGGGCAATGCCCATTCCACACTTTCTGACACATTCCTGTCAGCCTTGCTCCACTCTCCTAATCATTAGGTGGTCTGGCTTGCCCAGCTGTTTCTTCTTTAGCACCAGCAATAACAACTAGATAAGATTGGTCAGTTGGACAAGTCCCTGCTAGGAAAGCGATGGTGGGGGAAGGGAGAAAGGTGAATAGGAAAAATGTACACTTTTGAATCCAAATGGCTTTTATATTTAACCCAACCCAGTTACAAATGAATACAAGTTTTTAAGTCTTTTCTAAATGACGGTTCTAAAATAACCAAAATGGCCTCTTTTCAATTGTTATACAATTCCCTTTAAGATATTTTTATGCCCACAAATACATATATCTACTTTTGAATATATGCAGTGGCTCTGCTTCAAAAGTAAAGCAGCTGTTTTCATAACCTTGTTATTCTTTAAAACTCCATGACATTTGACTCAGCTGAACTCTTCTGGAGAATTTGTGTTCCATGGCTTTCATAAAGCTGAAAAATATCGGTTCTCCACAAATACAATTAACTTAACAAACCATGTGACAACTTACTATGCCTGTTACACTTTATTTGCTACTTTGCAAGGTTTCTTCTCTGTTCTTATACTTACTTCATACCTTAGGCCATTTCTCTGCCATTTTTTAAAGCCTTATGTTACTTTCTTCATTGAAAAACTAACTTACTCTCATGCACAGAATGCAAGTGTATCCGTAAGCAAATTATTTATTCAAAGATATTTGGTACAAAGCATGAATAAGTAAAATGAGAAGGAGGGCTCTTTCTTAAAGTAGAATGTTAACTAATAATGTAGAAAAAATAATGTAACTATAAAAATAGATAGATGCTAAAAGAAAAAAAAAATAGATAGATGCTAAAATCACCAGAAAACTTGAAGAGGACTGAGATATTTATAACACTTCAAAATATTTCACCACTTACTACTTATAAATTACAAAGAAGAAAATGTTAACTTGACAGTGGAGAAACCTGGCAGACATCATCTTAATCAAGTGATCAAAGCTAATATCACCAGTAATGGGACAAGCTGGCATCTAGTGTCTCTTAATGCAATTCAGTGAGAACGCATTGCCAATTATGTGGTCTTCCTGAGGAAAATGTGATATCCGAATCTAATCAAGTGGAAAAATCAACAAACTCAAGCAGGAAAATTTTACAAAATAACTGTCCTATTTTTTGAAGACAATTTCTTTTAGAGCAGTTTTAGATTCACAGTAAAACTGAAAGGGAGGAAGATACAGAGACATCACGTATACCCTCTCCCCATCATGCATAGGCTTTCCCATTATTAACTGGAAGGTTATATTTGGTACACTTGATAAAACTATATTGACACATTATTACCACTCAAAATTCACAGTTTACATTTGAGCTCATACTTAGTGTTGAATAGTCTATGAGTTTGGACAAATATATAATAATATGTATCTGTCATTATAGTATCATACTTATTATTTTCACTGCCCCAAAATAGCCTCTGTCCTCCACCTATTCATTCCTACCTATTCCCTAAACCCTGACAATCAGTGATTATTTCACCGTTTCCATAGTTTTGCCTTTTCCAGAATGTCATATAGTTGAAATCATACGGTATGTAGCCTTTTCAGATTGACTTCTTTCACTTCATAATATGCATTTAAGTTTCCTCCGTATCTTTTTTATGGCTTGATAGCTCATTTCTTTTTAGCACTGAATAATATTTCATTGTATGGACCTACCTAAGTTTATCCATTCACCTACTGACGGATATCTTTGCTGCTTCCAAGTTTTGGTAATTATGAATAAAGCTGCTATAAACATCTGTGTGTAGTTCTTGAACATAAGTTTTCAATTTCTTTGGGCAAATACCAAGGAGTGCAACTGCTGGATTGTATGGTAAGAGTCATGTTTAATTTTGTAAGAAAGCACCAACGTGTCTTCCAAAGTAGCAAGGCTATTTTGCATTCTCACCAGCAATGAATGAGAGATCCTGTTTCTCCACATCCTCACCACATCCTCACCAACTGTCAGTGTTCTGGAATTTGGCCACTGCAATAAGTTTATTGTGGTATCTTATTGTTTAATTTTTATTTCCCTGATGGCATGATGTTGAGCATCTTTTCATATTATTATTTACTATCTGTATATCTTCCTTGGTGAGGTATCTTAAAATCTTTGGCATAAATTTTAATTAGATTGTTCATTTTCTCACTGTTGAGTCATATGAGTTATTTATATAATTTGAATAGCAGTTGTTTATCAGATACATTTTTTGTAAATATCTCCTTCCTTTTTGTGACTAGTCTTTTCATTCTCTTGATGTCTTGCCCCTTTTAAAGCATCAATAATTAACAGATCTAGAGTTTAAAAAATTGAAAACACAGAATAACTAAATTGAAATGCATATCGTGTACCAGGAAAATTAAAATAACTTCCAAGTATATATTTGGAGAAATAACAGTATATTGATATTGAATGCCCTGAATTCTTCCTTGTATACAGTTATGAAATACATTGTTCTTCTGAAGACATGCACACTGAAGAAGTAATATGTAATGATGTCTACAATTTAGTCCCCACTGATACTAATAATGTAAATGTGGGGGAGGGCATATTCATAGAAAGAAAGAAGAAGCAAATGTTTCAAAACATTAACACACAGTCAATCTAGGTGAAGGGTATGCAGGTGTTTACTACACAACTCTTACAACATTTTTTAAGTTTAAATTTTAAAAAAATCTGTGGAAGACGTGCAAACAGTAGTGAGAATGGTAGATAGGAGTTCTGCTCTAATAGAGCTTACATATTGAGACAACAAATAAATAAACATATAAGAGCTTCATTGCTGATAATGACAAGTGCTAAGAAGGAACAATTATGCAAAATGGGAGAAGCCCTCTTGAGACAGTATGATCAGGAATTCTTTTCAAAGGTTCCAAGTAAGTTGAGATGGATTGCGCATGATCAAGGCCTGTGGAGGACTTGCAGAAGACCAGCCTGTGCAGAGGCAGCAGCAAATGTAAAGATCCTGAAGCTGCAAGAGGCTTAGAAGTTAGCAGAACAGAAAGGGATTCAGTGCAACTGGACTTCTGTAAAGAGCGGCACAAATGTTTAGGTGTCTCTACTGACAGGGCTAGAGGCAAGGGTCGCTTAGGCCACAATAAAGAGGTTAGAGCTTATTATGAGAGCAATGCTAAATCACCAGGAGATTAAAAAATAAAGAAGTTTCAGTATCTAATTTATATTTTTAAAAGTGGGGAAATTTTGTAATCTAAAAGAAAATCTTGAGAGAGATATGGTGGTAATGGAATCAGCAGGAACCTCCCCAAAAAGCAGAGGAGATGTATGAAAACAGGTGTTGGTGACATGGTGAGAATCACAGGTGCTGGAGAAAAGGCAGGCATGGTAAGCTTCCAGGGAAGAACTGACGATGGGGCTTAATATGTGTATACACCTGTTTGTGTGTGTGTGTGTGTGTGTGCATGTATATAGCTATATATATGAGATATATACATGTGTAATATTTACACATACATTATATATAGTATAATTATAAATAAAACATAACAATCACCTTGTTATTTCTATGTATAGTCATCTTCAGTTACTCACCATGAGTAATTTACATGATGATTAGTGCAGTTTTGGCAATAGCAAGAAAAAGGAGCTTTTCTCCAGATATAGACTAAAGCAAGGCAGAGTCAAGGAGATATGCAGCAATATAAAGATGAGATGAAAAATTCTAGAAAATAAAAAAACTTAGAGCAAGGAGTCTCTAGAAGAAATATATCTCTGGAATCACTATGAAATGGGACAATCAGTAATAAGTTGAAGCAGTGTTTGTTGTTTTGTTGTTTGTTTTGTTTTGTCTTCTATTATGAGATGTAAGTTTGCTCCACTTTTATTATTCATTAACATAAAATTCTATTTGACAAAGCTACAAAAACCAAGGATACAAAACAGCATCCCAAAGATGGTGCTATACCAGTGGAAGAAGAATATTCTTTTCCACAGATTCCCTCTGCCTTCTCTCAGGAGGGAAGCAGAGGCATCCTGGATGAAGGGAGGAGGAGAGAAAGAAGAGGAGAAACACAAGGCAGAGCATTAGTAAAGACACTGGCTTGGGCCGTTGCCTTTCAAAGTATACTTTTCAAATTAGAGAATGCAGAGTCTCAAACTCTGAACCAATCTTGGAGTATAATAATTACAGTGGATGTTTATAATAAAAAGTATCTGGACTCTTTAACAACTAAGGGAGATTAGAAAAATCATGAAAACTGCCATAAATTTTTATCCAAGGTACAAAAAAAAATAAGTCTATAAATCTCTTTATGGTGGAGTTGGGAGAATAAGTTCAGGTTGTAATTAATCCAGAGATCCTCTCATTAATTTGAAAAATTATTTATACCTACGTCTGTGGTTATTGATTTCTATGATCTCAATATATTCTACAATATTTATCTGTTGATTAGACAGCTTACTTAACTTCTAAATGTATGTAATATTTATTTTTTGAGTTCTCCTATATAAGGCACATTTCAATTAATTCCCATTTGAAATTGTCTACACTAATCACACTAGTTCATTGTCGTCAACTCTAATAACAGTAATCATTTTTTCAGTTAAAAATCTATAATTTTTCATTCTTCTGTTATTTCTAACTATGCATAAATATGTTTCTAAGTTTTAAATATCCTCTCTTTCTCCCCATATTTCAATCAGCCAACCTGTGCCTTAACAATTTACTTTTAACACTAAGCACCACTAAGATTTTTGGTACAAAGATAGTGGTTCTTTGTGTGCAGAATCTACATCACATACCCATTTTGGATGCTATCTTCTTCCCAACTAATTTTATGCATAGTGTAGATCATATTTGTTGAATTGAGGCAATTAGTTTTCTTGCCATTTAAAAAACACAGGATATTGGCAATTCAGTCTGTTTCATAGATATTGTTTGGAGATAATACAAAAATGAATTTTAAGTCATTGAAGCCAGTCTTCAAATATTTAAACAGACTTAGACAGCAGTATTACAACAGTCTTAAGTTTACAGATGAGAAGAATAAGACCCAAACTTGCTAAGTCAAATTACACAGCTGACGCAGGTCCCTAATTGATTTCTATTACTGTGCTCCTTTAATACACCATGCCATCTCTAAACATGTGAACAAAAACAAAACAGTACTTTAACTTCTTTAGCCACATATTCATCGACATATTCATCTGAAAACTAAGGGAAATACACTCATATAAAAAATGTAAGAAAGAAGCATAATAATGGATTCAAACAAGTTAGCGAAGAGAACCTCTGTGCCTCTCACATTGACTGTATGATCATTTATTGTCTGGATAGATAGTATGGTGAAATAGGTATACAGCTTGTTGATCACCTAAATAATCAGAAGAATAAATTGATATACCTTAAATTAGGAATTACTCACAAACAAATTTTACCTACACCATATGAAAAAATATATATATGTTTTCATCAATGGACCAGTTTCATCCGTTTTTGAAAGAAAGACCATGGTGGTAAAAAGACCAAGGTGGTAATTTCCATGTTCCTCATAGGAAATCAAGTGTATCATTGTTGATGTTAATCTCAATCACCTCACGTGAGTTAACGTTTATCAGGTTCTCCATTGTAGATTCTCTTCTCTCTCTATCTCCACTTTCCATACTGTACTCTGGTAGAAAGGCACTATGCACAGCTCACATTTAAGGAGTGGAGAGTTATGTTCTATCTCCTTGAAGGCAAAGTATCCAGATAAAATATTTAGAAATCTTATGCATAGGGGATTTTTCTATAGTGCATTGTTTATTTGCATCACAATGAATTCATGGATATTTATCTTATATTTTTGGTTACAATATAATACTACCTTATTTATTTTGTTTTTCAAATTTTTCCAACATCGGCCTCTGGAAGCACTTTCTACACTCCATTGGCATAACCCTTTCTTATGTTGTTTTGTTTTTGAGCATTTCCTTACTTTCTTAATGACAAGAACTTCCAGTCTCATCTTGTATGCTTACTGTACCAGTCCTAACATTCATCATTTGTCTAAGGAGCTCTTGTTTTGTTTGTTTGTTTGTTTTGTTGGTTTTATTTTAATTGGAGAATGGTATTAGGAACCAAGATCTGGCCAGGCACTGTGGCTCATGCCTGTAATCCCAGCACTTTGGGAGGCCAAGGCAGGAGAATTGCTTGAGTCCAAGACTCTAAGAAAAGCCTAGGCTACATAGTGAGACAGTGTCTTTATAAACAAACAAACAAACAAACAAAAAACAAATTAACTGGGTGTGGTGGCGTGTGCCCACAGTCCTAGCGACTTGGGAGACTGAGGTGGAAGGATAGCCTGAGCCCAGGAGATTGAGGCTCATGGTGAGCCATGTTTGTGCCACTGCACTCCAGGATACCCTAATTCAAAAATAAAGAAAGAAAAATGGAAAAGAAAAAGAAATAAACCATGATCTCGGTGTTGTGTGTACTTATTGCCACAGGAGCATACTGCCCTTTTAGTAGTAGACAAGTAAGGAAATACACATGTGTATTAACCAGATTACGTTCACAAATATTAAAATATATTTATATGTAATCATCTTTATATTGAGCTAAACATGACATCACAGTGTTGTCTCCAAGTTGAGTCAGTTACCACATGGAATATTCTAGTTTCTTTCCTTTAATTATCTGTAAACATCCACTTCCAGCAGTGAAAATCTGGCTCCCTCATCAACCATTCATTTACTTAATGTTCAACTCTAGTACATATGTAGAGATGTATCAAAATTGTTAACCTGTACCCCTAGGGGAAATAAATGCGTCAAATACAGATGATGTTTATGTATAGTTTCTTCTATCCTTGGTCTTACAAACATCACTAATTTCACAAGTTGGTTAGCTCGGCACTTTTTCTACCACTCTTTTTAAGAAGATAATTTTAGACAATTATAATACAGTCAAATTATTTAGTGGCATTCTACATTGCATTCTGATCTCTCTCAACTTCCTCAAGGTTTCTTAAATTGCATATATTAGGATTTACTTTTGTGCTGCAAAGTGTATGGGTTTTGCAAAATGCACAGTGTTACGTACAATTTGCAAACAGAACAGTTTTGATATGTCTTAAAAAATAATTGATGCTTTGTTTATTCAGCTCCCTCTCTATGCTATAGTGTTAACCTTCTTCAGAATTTCATATAATTGAAAATATATAGTATGTAGTTTTTTCAGACTGGCCTCTTTTACTTAGTAATATTAATTTACAATTTATCAATTTTTAAAGGCTTGATAGCTTATTTCTCTTTAATACTGAATAACAATCCATGATATGGCTGAATCACAGATTGTTTATCCTCTCACATATGGATAAAATCTAGGTTGCTTCTAGTTTTGGCAATTAGAAATAAAAGTGCTATAAATATTTAAGAGTGAATGAAAATACATTTTCAAATATGTTAGGTATATACCTAAAAGCATGATTACTAAAGTGTATGGTAAGAGTACATTTAGCTTTGTAAGAATCTGACAAACTACCTTCCAAATTGGCTGTGCCATTTGAAATAATGAGTTTCTGTTACTTTTCATAGCCAACGGTTAGTATTGTCAATCACTTATTTTTAGTTTTGCCAGTCTAATAGTTGTATAGTTGTAATGTATTATTGTTTTAATCTGTTTTCTAAAATAAAGTTTTCTTTTGAGAAGTGTCTATTCATATCCTTTGTCCACTTTGTAATGGGGCTGTTTGATTTTTTCTTTTTTGGCACATTTGAGTTCCTTGTAGATCCTAGATGTTAAACCTTTGTCAGATATACAGTTGGCAAATATTTGTTCCCAGTCTGTGGGCTATCTCCCTGCTCCCTTGATGGTTTCTTTGGCTTTGCAGAAGCTTGTCAGTTTGACAAGGTCCCACTTATCTATCTTATCTCTTATGGCATGGGCACTGAGGTTTTCATCAGGAATTGGTTGCCAGTTCCAATTTCCATAAGGGGGTCTCCTGCATTTTCTAAGGTTTTTATAGTTTGAGGTTTTATGTTTAGGTCTTTGATCCATTTAGAGTTGATTTTTATCTACCTATGGTGATAGGTAGAAGTCTTGTTTTAATCTTCTGCATGTGGTCAACCAGTTTTCCCAGCACCATTTACTGAATAGGTTCTCTTTCCTCAGTGGTTGGTGGTGGAGGCTTTGTTGAAGATGAGTTGGTTGAGAAATTGTGGTTTTGCTTCTGGAATTTCTATTCTGTTCCATTGGTCTATATGCCTGTTCCATTGGTCTATGTTCCTGTACCAATACCAGGCTATTTTGATTATTGTAGCTTTATAATAAAGCTTACAGTCTGGGAGCGTGATGCTTCTTGCTTTGTTCTAACAGATACATGAAAAAAGTGCTCAGCCTCACTGGTCATCAAAGAAATGCAAATAAAAACCACACTGAGATACCACCTAACTCTAGTCAGGATGACCATCATCAATATCTCAAAACAAAAACAACAAACAAAAAGAACACATGCTGGAGAGGATGCTGCAGAAAGGAAACACTTTTACACTGTTGGTGGGAGTGCAAACTAGTACAGCCTCTGTGGAAAACAGTGTGGCGATTCCTAAAAGATCTAAAAATCAACCACCCATATGACCCTGTAATCCCCCTACTGGGAATATACCCAGAGGAACTCAGATCATTCTATGAAAAAGATACCTGCACATGCATGCTTATTGCAGTATTATTCACAATGGCAAAAACATGGAACCAACCATACTGCCCATCAAAAGAGGACTGGCTTAAAAAAAAAGTGGTACATATACATGGTGGAATATTATGCAGTCATAAAGAAGGACAAAATTATGAACTTCGCAATATCTAGGATGGACTTAGGGTCTATAATACTGAGTGATCTATCACAGAAACAAAGAACCAAGTATCATATGTTCTCACTCATAAGCAGAGCTTGAACAACTATTGTAACACTATAAGAAAGGGACTGGCAGGAGTGGGAAACTACCAGAGGTGGGTGGGGGCAGGATTGACAGTCGTGGGAAACTACGGGGCAGGGGGAACACACCTCAGCAACAAAAGTACCTGCATAATGAGCATTTGTATCCCACATCTCTGGAATAAAACACTTAAAAGTTAAATAAATCTATAAAACAAAATAAAATTTTTTTTAAAAATAAAGTTTTATTCAAACATAGTCACAGCATAGTATTGTTTATGGCTGCTTTCACACTACATTGGCAAAATTGAATAGTTTTGTCAGAATTGCATGTAATCTACCAAGACAAGAATATTTACTATTTGGCCCTTTAAAGAAATATTTGCCTGACCGGGCTTGGTGGCTCAGCCTGTAATCCCAGTACTTTGGGAGACTGAGGCGAGTGGACTGCCTGAGCCCTTGGGTTCGAGTCCAGCCCTGGCAACTTGACGAGACCGCGTTTCTACAATAAATCAAAAAATTAGCCAGGCGTGGTAGCACGTGCCTGTAGTTCCAGCTACTTGGAAGACTGAAGCGGAAGGATCACCAGAGGCCAGCAGGTTGACCCTAGGGTAGCAGTGGGTATGTCACTGCACTCCAGCCTGGACAATGGAGTGAGACTCCAACTCAAAAAAAAAGGAAACATTTGCCAAATTTTGCATAAAGATAATGATTTGAAATTTAGTTTGAAAATTGATTACTGAAAACCCTGTTTTTATTATAATTATACATTCTAACAATTCCATATTGCAATTGTACAATTAAAACTTAAGTAAAATTGTGGAAAGCTATAATGCATTACTGGAAAATTTCATGGAGAATATTCTGAAGTTAAAAAGAGCATTCCTTTTATGTCTTGATATAGATTAGTATATCTGGAAAATAGAAAAGTAGATAAATGCAGAAATTAGGGAGAAACATAACCAGAAGTAGTCCATAAAAATGAAGAATGGAAAAACTAATATGTTTTACTTGTAGTTAATGTGGCAAAAAAATTATGTAATAACTCTTTATTTTTAAATGTAATCCCAATTATAGTATTATACTATACCAATAAGAAAAAAATTAAGACTCATAATATTTTCAAAATGCATATGACTAATAAATAGATTTAAATCCATTTCTAAATGATAACAATTTTTTTCCTTGTATTTTTCAGGGTTGTTTAGTTCAATATCAAAACAATACCGAAACAGGAAAAGAAAACTTCATCTATCTATCTTACTCAATAATTATAAGTCCATTCCTAACAAGTGTTAATAATAATAGCCTCCCAAAAGAATTTTTCCTCTACCAAAATTTTTAATAAGTTTGGGAAAAATTATACTTCTGTATACTGTATTTGCCAAAACTATAATATGAAAGCTTTGACATTGTGATTCTATAGGGACCCTATGACATATTTAATATGTCTGATACATTTACTAATACCAAATTGCCCAAGTAGATTAAATAAAGTGAGTCAAAGTGTTTCAACCATAAACAGAATAGAATCATGTTTTTTGTAAATCAAACAGTTACCCCTATACAAATTTAAGTGACATATATTGGCCATGGACCTCTAAAGCATACTGAAATAAGCCCTTTTTCTAGCACCTGAGAAATGTGCAAAAGTAGCAAAGACTGAAGATGGATTGAATTTAAAAATCATCATTGAAAATAGCTCTTAAATATTCATAGAGTAACTATGTCCACAAATGGTCATCAAGATTTAGGGTACCACAAATATTTAATTGTCTCTATTGTGACCCTTGTCATTTAGGATTCATATTAAATTTGGGTACAATAAATTAGAAATATGGACAGTAGAAATCTTTCCTAAGAGAAGATAGGCTTAACTAAGCCTACCACCAACATACCATCTGTTCTGTATCTCTTCTTAGATCAAGACACAATAGAATAAAGCATATGGACTGTAGGCTGTGAACAAGAAATAATTTTTAGCATGTTAGCATTCTTTTTTGGATTTCTGTTTTGTTTTGCTTTAGATTGTTGTGTTTTGTTTTGTTTTTCAACATTGCATGTTTTTAGTCATCTGAGGATAATTTAAATATCATCCTGATTGAAGGGTAAATGGTACCACATGCCTTTTTAAAGAATATTTTGTTTCCTTAATTTGATATTGGGTGACAAACAATAGAGATGTCTAAATTTCCAAGAACATTGTCCTTGTCCTCAATTCTTTACAGTTAAGTTTAATATGTCAATGACCAGTGCTATTAAAACAGAATTTTGTCTGCATTATATTGCGGCCTTTAACCTATTGCTCTTGCCTACTAAGAGTTCATAGGTCAAGTGCACAGATAATCTCCTATCTGGCCATACTGCATGATATTACATGCAATCAAATAGCAATAATAAAGATAATACTAATGTTTATCTTGTATTTACTGTTACATGTTTTTCTGTCTCTTAAAATTATGAATTTTCATAAGAACATGTGTTAAACATCATTATTATGAAACGCATTTTATAAATGATGAAAGTAAAGAACAATAGACAATAGGTCTTTGAGCATGACAACTGAAAGATGCCCTAAGTACTGAAAGAAAACATGAATCTCATATCATAATAGTCTAAGATAAAAATGCAACTTTAGACAATGTAATAAAAATTGGAACCTCAGTATCAAGAAATACATAAGTTATTAAGTTTTATCATCATTTGTTAAATTGTATTCCAAATTTAAAACAAGGATGCCATTAGGCTTGACTTGATATTTAAATATTGCACCGTCTTTCTATCCCTGATTGAGATAGACATTTGTTTCTAAATGAAGCAACCACTTTATGAATCTGTATAAAAAGAAAGACTAAGATGAGAGTCATCACTGCACTGTTTTAGTCTGTCCAGTCAAGAAAAATCAGCATTTTGATTACTGAATTGTTCCCTTCTCATCATTTTTTACCACCATCAGACACAAATGACTGCTTCTGAAGTATTCTTGTCAGTGTTCCCTATCATTTCTGATGTAAATCTAGTCATGACACTTCCTTGTTACTAGTTTTTACGCCTGCTTATCTGAACAGCTTTCACAAAGTTGGTTCCACCTATCAGTCAAATAAGACAAGGGAAAGACAAATTTCTGGAGACCCAGGACAGAAGAAGAGAGAGAATGAAAAAGTGAGAAAGACACGCAACATTCAAATTCAAAGAATGTGAACAGCATTCTTGTTTGGAACATCAAATTCTGTCAGATTAAAAACAAGGCTGCTACCTAAAACATCTAGATGCAGAAAGACAGCTATAGAATGAAAAAGGGGATAGTGTTAAAGCAAATGAAAATGTATACCACCATAAAGTGTTTGTAAACAAAACAAAAGAAACAAAGCATCTAGCCTCAGACTGAGCAACAAAGATTGGTTCAACTTTTTCATTTTTCAATCATACTATTCAGAAATGGTTGCTTAACATCTGTTCCTTGGTTTCAGCATCTGAAAAATGAGAATGATAATCATATATGCCACATAAAACTTGCCATGTTGATTTAATTAATACATGCAGAATACTTAAAATATTTTCTTCCATTTAGTAAGGGCTCAAAAAATACCACTCATTAGAAACCACATTTTTTTTGAGTTCAATGCAATGATATTTTTGGAAGAAATGACGTTGAGTCATGAGCAGTGATAAGAAATCAATAGTGGGATAAGGTGTTTCAGTTAAAAAAAAGTCATATCTACATTTACAATTTTTAATTTTATAAAATTTGGAAAATTTACTGTAAGTTTTACTTGGATTTTAAATTAGTATTAATTAAGAATTTCACTTAGGCTAGAATGTACATGACTTGCAAGTGAACGTTTTACATTGAATTTTGAAAAAAAATTGTAGTGATACGGTGACCAATTCAGTTGACTGAAAGTCTTAACTAAACAGAAAAGAGAAATGTTTAAAAATTTATTTCTGCTTTGAGAACTGAAAATATTTTACTCTTAAAATAATTTAAATATGAAGCCTCTCTTTTGGTATGATTTAAAATAACCAAAGATATTTTGGTTATCCAAAAAAACCTCTTTTTGCATCTACAATAGTTTCTTATATTCTTGCATATTCTATTTATTTTGGTTTGTACAATGACAGTCTGCATGAGCATAATTTCAAAGACATAATAAGTAAGTGATTAACATCAATTAGTATGCTAGTAAATGTTATTTAAAGCAAAGAAAGCATTTTTTGCAAAGTAAAATGGGTTGAACTCGGAGATTTCCTAACAGTCTTTTTCTGATTATAAAAATGCATGACATGTTAATATAATTTAAAAATCTGAATTAAAAAAAATAAGAAAAAAAGACCAGATCATACTCAGATATCAAAAGTAGCGTTAATATACTAAGTATGTAATTTAACATTTTATCTGGTGAATATTCACTTTTAAAAAAGTGGTTGCATCAATAATAATATATCATTTTAAATTACCTTAGCTAAGATATAGAAAAATAATAATTCTGTGAGACTGAGGAGAAACTGGCAAATTCATGCTCTGTTGATGACAGGGGAAGTTAAAATAAACTTTTCCTTTCGGCAAAATTTTGGTAAAATTCGTTCCAATTCTTGGTAATAATCATAATATTGAACTAGATATCTTTACTTATTAATGCATGCTAAAATAAGTATAGAAATGAACAAATATTTATACCAAGTAATATAAAGTGCAGTGTACTACATAGCAACAAAATTGAATGTTTTAAAAACTGAGAAAAATCTTTTCAAAATGTATTTTTTTATTGTTGAATATTAGGAAACTCAGAAAAAAATAAAAGGTATGAACCACCAATATCTTTGTTCTTCAGAGATAAATATTTCATTATTTTTATTTCTTGTATTTTCTGTCACATTTGAGATGGAAATATGCTCAATGTTATGATTTCCAACTCGAGGGCCAGATAGGAGTAAGTTTTGCCTTTAATAGTTGTCACTCAGGTTATGAAATTAATCAAATTAATTAATTAATTGAAGTCCTGAAAGACTATTAAAAGCAAAAATTCGAATAGTACCCATATCAAAGGACTCATTGAGGATTAAATATAATTTCAGGAAACGCTTAGAACACACCTGATTTATGATCCTTTGTCAGACATTGGTGTAACAACTTTAACATTATAACACATTTTTCCTTTTTGCTTTTCAAAAAAGAAGATTAATGAAAATATGACTTTCTCCTGACTGAAGGAATATTAGGATTGATTTATTAAGAATGTAAAAGAAAAAAGGAGAGTTGATATTAGGCCTTTGACATCCAAAATAGGATATAGCATGGAGTTAACAAAAGGTAAATTTTTGCCAAGAAAAAATACTTGCTGGTAGAATTTATGTGAATCACGATATAATTAGACAAAAAGAGAAAGGGAATAATTATTGATGCTTTCGATCTGGATTGTGAAAGAGAAGGTTGTTGTAGGCAAATATCTTAGGTTCTGCTTCCAGAATTCTGGGAAAAGGAAAGCACTCACAAATGTGTGACTTCTCAAATCTATGCTCAATCTCTAGGTATAAAACTATAATGTGCTTCATGGTAACCACTTAACTCCAGGAACCACCAGAGATAAACCACTGTCTAGAAGTAAAAAGTGAGATTCCGAAGAGTCAAACATCCTGTCCACTTCATCTCACATGTGGTAAAGACATACCATGTTTTGTTTGACTCCTACGCTCATACACCATCTTAATGACTACTAGATAGGGTGGAATCTAAAGGTATGAGCATTTTATGTACAGACTATTCAAATCAAGAAAAGTAAAGAATACAGAATCCTGTTCAACTTCTCAAATGACGTGGATTATGTAAAGACAAGAAGAAATTTAAAATATTGAAAATGAACCTTTAAGTACATTACGATTCCTGCAACAAGAGTTGTTCCTTTTATTATTTTTGTTAAGATTCGTGTCTATGTAATATTTTCCTTTTTGTTTGACTCTATGTCTTGTGTAATCTCCCCATGGCTTTAAAGTCTTCCTGTTCAGTATCTCAATGGTGTGAATAAATATAATCAGTTTATTTGATAATTAATTATTAAACTTATAGATACTTTTCATTATGTTTTTCTGTTAAAAATAATACTTCAGTTGATATCTTTGTAGTTTATGAATGGATGAGATTATTTTCTTAGTAGGCAGACTAAAAGTAACTTGGTTAAGAGAGTAAAAATGTCTTTTAAACCTTTGTAACACATTAACAAGGGTTTTTTTTCCAGAATGTTCCAATTTACATTCTATTTATATCGTTGCAAGTAACAATCAGTTTGATAAAAATAAAGGTCATCTGAATTATGTAGAGCCTATAACACAGCCATATTACATAAATAATAGTAATTTTTTAATATTAAAGACACCTGAACAATTAAAACAATATTATATTACAGATATTAGGAATTACAGAGATGAAAGTGAGTAAGGTCACTACAAAAAAATTCTCATTTATCTTCACAGGCTTTTCTATGAATAGGGCTCTGTTACATTGGTATTAAGCATCACTAAAAGACTGAATTTGTCTGTGACAAAGGACTCTAAATATCCCTCTTCATTCTTTTGCACCTAGATGCTTTTGTGAAGAAATCTCAGTATTAGACTCTAAATAATCATGTGTTTTTAAATTAAGATTCTGAATTCAGAGAAAAGTATCCAAAATATAAATGAATGTAAATTTTTCACTTCTTAAGAAAGGAAAACACTACCTGAATTTCACATTTTGCAAAACCTGGTCCCACAATTTTTCTTTTCAAACCTCACTTCTTTTTACAATTGACAAATAATAATTGTTTTATTTGTAGGATACACATAAAGCTTTGATATATGTATATGTTAATTGATAATTGTATCAAGCTATAACATATCCCTCACCTTACATACATTTTTATAGTGAAACATTTAAAATTGTTTATTTCGGCAGTTTTGAAATATACATTATTTTAACTATTGTCTCCTTGCTGTACAATAGATCTTATAACTAACTCACACTCTACTTTAGGCCAGAGTGATCATCTGTTCTTAGACATTTTTATTCATTCTTATGCAAATTGAGTTCTCTGATTAACCCAGACATGAAGGACCACTTAAATCCTATGTTTTCTGTAAATTATTCTGTTAACACAGTTACAAACTATTTTCTCTTAAATTAATTCCTGCCAGTCAAATTAAATAACATTTTAAATTATTATTATTTTAAAATCTCAAGAGAAATTCAAAATTATCAAATCCTGAAGTCTACTTGCTTGGTTTTTTTTTTTTTCTCTCTCTCTCTCTCATTTTTTTCTATCTGTCTACACAAAATGATTTTAACCTTTTTCAGAAGGTATCAATTTGAACAGGACCAGTTACAATAATGTCTTAATTGTGATGTGTAGCCCTTTCAGTGCTGTTTAAGAAATGGAAAATAGTACATGCAGAAAACTAAATTTTTAGGAGATTGAATAGTGTTATTTTTAATTGTCTTTTGCATCACAATACAGTTATTTTTTCTTTTGTTTTATATATATACATATATACCCCGCTCTGCACACACGTATATGTATGTGTGCATATATATGTTAAAGGATATTTGAATAATTATTAATCCCATGGTTTTATTTTGCTCAACCTTCTTGTTTTGTTACAGAATCCATTAGCAGTTAGTTTGACAAAGTACAAAAAGAGATGTTTTACCGAGGACATTGTGTTTTCTAATAGAAGTGCCAAAAAATATAGATGCTTTATTTCTGAATTAGTTATGAGCACCAGAATTTGAGATAGGGGCTTTTAATATTGGCAAAAAATGAATTTTACTAACTGAAGATGCTGTTAAATAAAAATAGTATGTATGAAACATTTATGTTTTTGCAAATTTTTAACAACTCTGAACCAGTTATAATTGTCTATATTGTTTGTTAGAAGTAAAAATAAAAGACAGCAAGAAACAAAAACTAGAACTCAAAGTAAAGTTAGCTTAACGCATTCTTATAAATGGGTATAGTCTGACATTTCTCATAGTGAAGGTGTTTCCCTTGTGGTTTAATAACATGAATTCCTTCTCTTGTATTTTTGGTGCCATTTTCTTCTGGTTTTAGGAAAGGGTTTTGGCATCAAGGAACAGGCCTTCTCATAAGTGTATTCTGTAAATCAAACAAAGCAAAGAGTGGTTATTTCGGAGACAAAAGATGATCTCACAACTCAGGGGTTTTGAATGGCCACGTGACTCCTAAAGAGAAAAAGTGGAAGGCAAAAAGAAATTCACTAAGATTGTATACTCAAGGTTGTACTGAATGATACTCAAACTCTTCTGCTATCAAAATCTTTAATCCCTTGCAATATCTTCTGAATAATATTCTGCCAAAAAAGGTCTCCTTTTATATTCCATGGCTAATTTTTGCCAAATCTCAGAAAGAAGAACAAAGGAGATAGTGGAAAAAATATTCTGTCATCTATGATAAACTCAAATTCTTCTCAATAAACATTTGCACATAGCTAGCTGCAAGACATTGTTCTGTAGTTATCTGTATTAAAAGTATAAGTGAGGCATGGGTCCTGTCTCTAAAGAATTGATACGGTTGTAAATGATATTGCTTTATAATTTTAAGTCAGCTGGAATGGCCATAGGAAGAACAAGAATTACAATTATGAGAGTAGGAACCTTTGTATATAAAATGACCTTTAAGATAGGCTTTAAAGGAAGGGAAGGCAATCAAAAGATCTGGAAATAGGTGATTTGATGTAATAGTTGGGGAGAGACAAATTGAGCAATAGTGTGGAGTAATAAAAGCTGTAGATCACACACAGGTAATTCTGTGTGGCCAAATGGGATGTTTATATGATTATAGGTTTGTGTGACATGAAATTCTAAGACATTGTGGTTAGTGAAAGACAGGTCATTGTTATTAATTTAAACTTATTGTTTCTCATCTGGTTTTATAATTCTTGAACTTGAGAGTTCAGATCTCTCATAAAGGTAATATACTCTCTAAATCAGGTAGTTAAATTCTTTGGTAAATTAAAGCAAAGTAGGTTATTCACCATTGTTCAACAAATGTTATAGCCAGAATACTTGAAATCTGAGTTTAGATTATAACTTGTTTATACCTGAATATTCATTTCACTCATACATAAGTGTGGCTGTCTCAAATCGATTCGTGATCTTGTAAGATTTTAATTTATATTAGCTTTTATATTAGGAAACATTGAGATTCACAACTTACTAGACTCTCTTTCTTTTTCTGAAAGCAGGATTTATTAAGAGGATGGAAAATCTCCCACAGCGGAAGGGGGCCTAAAAGGGTTGCCCACTAGGTTTTCTTATTCACTGAGAAAGAGTATACACTCAGAGTGAAGAGAAATAGATGCAAAGATAAATCTGAAATCTTGATCATTCTTTATTGTTAAGAGGTGCAGGAATGACATGTAGCAGCAAAATTTTAGCTTACATAACAAATATTGACTTCTTATAGTTGTAATATGAGTATTAAATTATTGAAATCAATATATTTAATAAATGTTCTTATTAAATGACTCTGGAAGCTTGTCTCCTAGAACTTGGGTATATTAATTATATTTTAATTACATTTTATAAAAATACAAAATTATATTTTACAGAGTTCTAAGAAAAGTTTTTTGTTGTTGTTGTTGTTTGTTTGTTTGTTTGTTTTGAGTTGGCGTCTCACTCTGTTGCCCAGGTTGGAGTGTAATGCCATACTCACGGCCACCACTGCTTCGACCTGCTAGGCTCAGGTGATCCTTCTACTTCAGCTTTCCAAGTAGCTGGAACCACAGGCACATGCCACCACACTGGGCTAATTTTTTGGGTTATTGTAGAGATTAGGTCTCACCACGTTGCTCAGACTGGTCTGGAACCTGTGAGCTCAGGCAATCCTCTCACCTCAGCCTCCCAAAATGCTGGGATTATAGGCGTGAGCCACCATGCCTGATCAAGTTTTTTTTTTATATTCAGAAAGATCTTATATCCAATTTCTCTGAGTCTCACATTTCTTACTTGTTAATAGAAGTAAACGTGTTTACCCATCCATGGTAACAACTTAAAAACTTAACAACAAAGTTTTAGTTGGCACATACTAAGCACATTGTAAATGGTTATAATTGTTAAGATATAAACTTCTACAGTTAATCTTTATTATTTGATGTTTAAGATTTTTTTTAAAAAGGAGTAGACAAACTCACCATTCTTTATGCACTAATCTGCGTAAAGACACCAGAATCCACCTGCCTCCTGGACAAGACTCACTGTCCTACTTTTGCTAATTTTCGTTTCTTGGTCATACAGGACATATATAGATGACAAGAAGAGATTGCTTTACTTAGAAGCTTAGTAATAAATGTATATTTCTTTGCAGGCCCCCTTATTTCCTAAACATTAATCATATGTATTTACTTGGTATTCACCAATCAAAGTGGTGACTTTCATAGATCCAAATCTTAATTTACTTTGTTCTTTTGGGCTAAAACACCACCGTCACCACTCCATTCTCCATCTCACAAAATTCTTCCAGCCCCAGAACAAATGTTATTTTCTTCAAAAATGTTTCCAAATCTGAATTACTCTGTATCCAAATCTGAATTACATCTCAAATGAGTCAAAATTCTATAATAATAGCAGTATATCAGAATGCCAGATAAAGTTAAAAAATCTATTTTTCTTTGGGAATAAGAGAAACAGTAATTCAAAAGTTCATAGACATATGTGTCTAAAATAGTGGTTCTCAACGAGAGGCAATTTTGCCACCCAGGAAACAGTTGGCAGTGTCTGAAGACATTTTGATTACCACCCTGATAGGAAGAGAGGATGCTACTGGCAATTAGAGGGTGGAGGCCAGAGATGTTGCTAAACATCCTACAATTCACAGTACAGTTCCCACGACTAAGACTTATCTTGTCAAAATGTCAGTAGTGCCACGCTGGAGAAACCCCGCTCAGGAGTAAGATGTCAAGACCTCATTTCCCATCCTCATTCCTAAAACACTGAGCCTAAAAGCATGCTGTTGGAGCAGCCATGGCCCTTTGTCATCACAACTGATCACAGGAAGTGAAAGGAGCGTGTGAGACCCCAGTTTTCACAGTGAGGGTGCGTCAGCCACAGCAGAGAAATGCTTCTGCTGGTGAACTGGTGATTGTTTCCTATTCTCCTTTTCTGAATCTGTTGGTGTGAGGAAGTTCCAGGGACTTGGGCATATTACGGGAAACAAATTCTGAAGACCATATTAGTTTATGGCTGTGATTCTAAAACTTAAATTTTTAAAAATGTGATATTATTTTGGTGAAAAACTAGGCAAACAGGGCATATTGATTATAATAATAATCATTTCTGAGCAGTTACTATGTGTCAGGAGTTTTACATATGCTACCAAATCTTCACAAGAACTCCATGGCCTAGGCTCTATTATCTGTATTTCATCATATTCTGTTTGTTTTCACATTGCACTTTTTTTTTCTTTCTCTGCATAAACTAGTAGGAAACTGTGTCCAGAAAAAAACCTCATTTATGCTTAAATTCTTATGCTTTGCAGAGTTGTATGCTAGTCATAACATTAACAAAAGTGATGGCGATGATAACAATTAACCTTGCTTAGTGCTTTTCCATGCTTCAAGTACATTGAATTCTCTTTGTGATATTATTTCTTTTTCAAGTGCTTCCATTCTATTAACTCTATTTTGTCTTCTCATAAAAATATGGAAGAAATATTTTCAGATTAAAAGAATAACACACACACACATAGAATTTAAAAAACATTTTCCAAGTTTCTCAGTTTCTGCATAGTAAGAGTAAGGCTTGATAAGCAGCCTGAGTTCAGAGCTTCTGTCTGAATCACTTGGCAATACAACACATGCTCTACAGGTGTTTATCAATATTGATTAAATGATTCGTATAATTTCTCACTTGGAGAGGTTTCAATTAAAAAAAAAGTATGGAGCATGGAGTGATGCAGACATGCCTGGGGATGGTTAGCTAGCTGCCCTGAAAGGTCTCCTCCCTGATGTTAACTAACTCCTTTCACCTCAGTTCAGAGATCTTATCAGACTAAATACACTTATCTGTAAACATCAAGTGGCTCCATATCTCAAGGATAGTCACAGATTAACCTCACTTGTTAAACTAGAATAACAATACAATTAGTTTATCCTGAGAAGTACAATTGCAAAATAAATCTAATATACAGTATCTTTCTAAAAGTATTGAATAGAAAATGTCAGACTTCATATCTGAATTTTTCTTGGTGAGCATAAATTAAATTAGGAGAGTTAATAATAGGAATTCAATATTTAATATTTTGTCATATTAAATTAAACTCAGAGTTAGATCATCACAATAGGCTATGATGAAATCTCATGGAAGGAGATCTTCTCTGTGTGTAAGGTGATTTGTAAGGTAATTCTATATGATACATTGTGCAGTAAAGTTAAATTTTGTCACTGAAGCTCCTCAAATTCTACTTAATTTGAGATTGTTATTTTAACTTATTTTAGAGAAAAGTTTGGTTGAGAATAAGGCTTTGTTGTACTGTTATTAGTGATCAGTGCTCATGTTTGATATTTATAATTTTGTAGTCTCTAGTTATTATAATTGCTATTTCTTTCATAAACAATTTAATTATTGTTGTGATTATTTATTGTTTAAGGTTCTAGATCTAGATAGCCTTTTTTTGTAGAATGGGACAAGCAGAATACTGGAATATACTTATTATGATAGGCTATTAGCCTATTTTAATGGTCACTAATACTAGATACTGATCAATATTTTAATTAATTAATTTCCACAAAGCATTTTAATTTATAGACAGTAAGCTCATCTCAATTTTCAAGTGAATAGTTACATAGATTTCTAGGTAATTTTATTTGACACATACAAATCATAAATTATACTTTGCTTGTAAATATTATGACCTGAAGAATGCTGATTATTTAGATGATGATTATAATTATTTTATAATTTTCATATTAATTGTTCTCATACCATGACTCCATGACTCAGGCTTGTGGCCTCATTTCAAAAACAAGTAACCTGTGCTTATCTAAGTTTGATGCAGTTCTTAAAAATTAGTGAAGTAAAAGAGAAAGGGAGTCCAGACTTGCATCTAGGATTTCTGACCATAAAGCTTACATATTTCGCACATTTTGTATTTCCTGTCTTATAAATGCATAACAAATATTATTGGGTAGTATGTCATATTTTTCTCTAAAATATTTTTTCAAAATTATTTGTCCTCACAGTTCTTTTTAAATTATTTATGTTTTTTGATTTTGCAGTTTGCAAGTCTATAAAGATTAAATACTATAAAGTTACTGAAATCTATATTATCATATTCAAGAAACTGAATAACATTGCATACTACAGGAAAGAAATTTCTCATATATCTTATTTATATCACAATGTACATACATATATGTACATATCAGCACATGTTTTTTTTTTTATTTTGTTTTTTAAATTTAATTTTATTTTAAAGTTATGGGGTACAAGTCAGGATTGTGTACATAAGTGGTTTAAGTATAGGTGACATTTTGGGTCTCCCATTGGACCCCACTTTATCTGGATTAGAATCAGGCACCCTTATTGATGTTATTTGCCCCCCTTCCCCAGCAGTGTCCTGCTACTGCTAATCCCTTTTTTGTAGTATTATGATAGATGTTCAGGGTCCACTTATCAGTGAGAACATGTAGTACTCAGTTCTTTGTTTCTGTGATAGATCATTGAGTATGATAGACTTCAAATCTATCCAAGTTGCTGCAAAGTTCATAATTTTATCTTTCTTTGTGGTTGCATAATATTCCATTGTGTACATGTACCACATTTTAAAAATCCAGTCCACTTTCAATGGGAAGCATGGTTGGTTCCATGTTTTTGCTATTGTGAATAGTGCTGTGTTAAACATGTATACACATGTTTATTTTAAATTTTCTAATGGAGGATGGGGTCAAAGTGGGGATATTTTCCTTACATAAAAATGTTTTCCAAATTATTTTCTGTTTAATAAGTATTATATGTCAAATACTAAAAAGAGAGTATTCTGATTTTGTCTGATGGCCCACTGAGCAGATATAAGTCACTCTGTTCATCAATAAAACATAAGATACCCAGATATAATATAACAATATAAAATTTTTTTACAAATAGCCAGGCTTATAAAATGAAATGGAAATCAACTGTTCCCAGAAAATACCCTTGGAATGAAAAGCCACAGTCATAGCCATAACTCAGATGTTGTCTAGACAATCCAGAGGTCTGAGAACTGATTCCAAGTCTAGAAGTTTGAAAAACAAGTTTTAATGGACCCTTGGGGATGGAAGATACATTGTTAGACTACACTGAGACTGAGAAGAAGAAAGCTGAATGTCTAACTTTGTCCACTCAAAACCAGTGATAGGTGGGTAGGATCTAAAAAAAAAAAAAAATCTATCCAGTGTCTTGGAGAAAGAATCAAGAAATTTGTCATGTTTTAGAGTTCTTAGTGGTGGGGATAAAGGGGCTCAATGATAAATAGATAAATTAGGACTCAAAATGTACTCCACATTTATTCTTCTAAAACATGTATTTTATACTTTATACACAAGGTAATAAAAGTAAAAATGTCACACAGTGTTAGATCAGATTTACAGGAAGCAGACTTTGACATTAAGTTACGCATGGACTAAGTCTGTCAGTGAGAGAAAGATAATTTAAATTTTGATGCTGTAACAATAAAGTCCTCCACTGATCACGAGATCTGAATCTAGATGGCCCTTCAGAGTTATCTTAAATTGTAGGTTGAGAATTTTGTCTTCACTCTAGACTGGAGAAGGGCATAACTTTGTGACAGGCAACTACTTATAGCAGAGGAAAATTTGTGAAAAATAACTAGGCTGTGAGCTCTTGGTCTGTAATTCTCTTGACTACTGAAGTAGTATATAGTTCAGTGCTGAAAGTTAGGGAATTTGTGAGGCACACCACAGCGTCCACCACAGTCCATTCTTATGCAGATATGGGGTATATGTTTTATACAAAAGGTTAATCCCATCTGAAAATTTTCAGAATGATCATTGTTCTTTTTCTGGAAAAACTTTCAAAGGGAATGTTAGTGAAAACATTATCAAATGTGAGGGGTCCCAGTGAGTTCCTGTTGTTTGCCACACAGGAAGCCAATCACTGAGCTGAGTATTGCCAGAAAAGAAGGCTTTGTATTTGGGTGCCATTAGCCAAGGAGCACAGAAGATTCCTTCTCAAATCTGTCTTTTCATCCCACCAAAGTCAAGGGTTTATATAGAGGGTCAGGCATATGAAAAACAGAAATTAGGGAGGCGTAAGGAAGAAAATTTGATAAAGATAAACTAAGGAAGGATACAGAAGAGAAGTTGGTAATCAGGAATCAGGGAGGAGTCTGACATCTCCTTGTCTGGATGCTGCGATCTAGTGAATTGCAGTTCCTTGGTACTACAGGTCTGAGGGTTGGTTTTCTGAGAAAGAAACTCAAATAAGACAAATGTAAATTTAAGGTTTTAAGATAAGGAGGGTCAATTTCTATGTTTGTTCAAAAAATTGTAACCATTAGTTCTATGGGGATGTGAGCTGATTTCAAAATTATCAATGTGGTCACGTGATATCCCTCAGTCAGCCACTCCACTTCTACCAGAACTCAGCTGCATGCTGACAGATGTTTTCCAAGTAATGTATAACATTACAGCTTTTGACATTGAAGCTGCTGCTGGACCACAGTTGTTTCTTGTCATCTCTCTTCTCTGCTATACTCCTCGTTTCTTCTCATCCTGAACTAGGCCTTCTGAATATCTTGGTGGCTAATGTGTTGGAGCGAGTCTAACAGTCTGTTTATATTATGCAATTCTCAATTTGTGGCTGTTGCACTTGTCAAATGTAAAAAATAGAAAAATAACAAGAAATGCCAAATGCATTCTTTTTTGCAACTATTTTCTGCTTTTGCACCTTCTGATTATCAAGTCAATTACTCATACAACAATGTGACTTCTTTCATTGCATGATTGTCACATAGCACAAGGAGCCAAAGTAACTAGGCAGAAGTCAGGCCTTAAAGTTTAATGGCTTTCTTGCTGTGTTTCTTGGTAGAAATCTTTCCATCTCGGAACCTGGATCCCTCAATAGGCACAGCATAGATTTGGAGGGTTAAGAAGCACAAATTCCCAAATGGATCTCTAGAAATGTTAGTAATTAAAGCAATTCCAAGTTAAACCTGAGATGCATAGATGCATCTGCCTCTTGAGAACATAACACTATATAATGATCATTGATTTAGAGTATATAGTACATCCTGGAAAATAACACTCCCTTCCATCTGATATCATCTCAGAGCAGGAGTTTCTGTGGTGTCTTCAAATGATTATATTTCCCTCTATCAGTCATCACACTCTGAGAGGTATAATAAATTCTAGGCCCACTGGTTATTATGGTAATGTACCTTCATGTTGACATAAGTGTATATTGAGTAAGAAGACAATGGTGCAACGGTGGTGACAACACAGGGGTCTGGGTCACCTGCTCCCGACAGTTCTTATAAGTAGATGATATATTGCTTCATTTTTATGATGCATTACTCCTGGGCCTGTCTAATCTAATAAATATCTGAGAATATCTTATAATAAATATCTTGGAATATGAGAGTTGTTAGCTCACAACGAGTGGTTCTGACAATGTAGTCATGTAATATCCCACAGCCAGCCACTCTGCTTCTGCTAGAACCCAACTGTATGCTGACAGATATTTTTCAAATAGTGTGTAACATGATGTTTTTTGATTCTCTGTTGCAGGTGGTATGGATTTATTTCAGTTACCTAAGTGTATATGCTGTTATTCTATTATTGAGTATTTCCCTAAACTCCTCTAAAGAGTGACACACTTTGTCACCACATTATGCTTTGAGTACTATTGAGTTTCCTGGGTCATATGGCTTTAGCAACAGGCTGCTTGAGTCATAGCGTGAACCTCAGATCAAGAGATTGGCACTTGATAAAAGGAAAAAATATATACTTAAAGTGTGGAGGATACTGATTCCAGAAATTAAATTAAATTGTGATTTCTTCTAAGTAGTAAATGGCATAAGAAAATTAAAGTGTGTATTTTCCTTTCTTTTGGAGCACAAATCGGTGTGCCTTAAACCACTAAACCCTTAAAATCTTTACCAGTATGTCAGGTTCTTGAATTTTCAGAGTATTTATCTCATATCTTTTACTAGAGTGCATATGCACTACACATGCAGTACACACCAATTCTTATTGCCCTGTTCTGATTAACATGATATTATTAATAATGTGAACTGATGTGAATTTCTTCAGTATGTTCAGAGACCCAGATCTCTTTATACTGTGTTATGACTGATAGAGAAAGGGAGATTGAACATAGCTCTGGGGCAAACCTGTAAATACAAATTACTTTGATTCTCCTATATAATAGAGCTGGAAAAGAACACCTTTACCCAGTTAATCTCTACATACATGTCCCTGAGACCTTGATAATCATGCTAAGGATATCATATCTGGCACCGTAGCTGCAGTTTGGATAACTATATGCTTTTGCAAAGTTTGCAATGATATACTGTAATCTTCTGGCATTTATCTGATTTTTGATAAGTACCAGATGAATCCATTTGTAGATGGAGAATTAATTTGTGACGCAACTTTTCCATGTTTTTAAGGTATTTAAAGGCAATAATTACTGCCTTAGCATAGAATTTTAAGAAAAAAATATTTACTTTGTAAGATTAACGCTTGATATATTCATATGCTTCTGCTTGACTGCTCCTATATGATGGTTGTTATCCACAGGTCAAGGAACAAATGCAGGCGGTCTGCCAACCACCCTGTATATCCATTTCAATTATACTTTTGTAAACTAGTGAAATTGCCATTAAATGGGTCTATGGTCCTAGTAGAATCAATAATACTTATAACTAAACTAAGATTCAATTTATCACTGCCCCAATATATTTCAACTCTAAGAGAGGTGGCATGATGATTCTTTGATCCCACAAGTACCAATTCAACGTGGTCTCTGTTTCTCAAGAGTTCTTAAATTGTCTGTGAATTCCCCTTCTTCTACAGTATTTTTAACAAAGTGAATGACCAGTGGGAGGATTGCATGAATCATAACTGTATACATTTGTATTACACTTTCCTTTCCTTTCCTTCCTCCTGCAGTCTTGGCCTTTTCATTAGTCAGTGTTTTTCCATGTCTAAAAACTGGCTCAAGTTCAGAATCAAATAAAGGATAATTATTTTTAATTGCAGCAGCTGTCCTCAACCTCTAGATTACCCATAATTTATTATTTAGATTATATAGATTGAGCAATAACTTTGTTGCGTGTCCCTATGACATTTTAATTTTAGCAACCATCTTCACATTTCTCTGCAAATCTGTGTCCACTGGCTGCCACTTTGACCTTGTTGTATTTACTGATAATGCAGTACCTTCTGGCCTGAACATACTGGGATCTTATCACCCCCTTTACTATCAGGTAGTCAGTATCTGTAGCAGTATCATCTATTTTAGGCCATGGATCATGGAAGAACTTTATCATCAATATTCTCAAAATTGCCAGTACTCTGTCAAAAGGATATATATATTTTTAACCACTTTTGTAGAAGTTTCCTCTTTTCCCTCCTATGGGACAGAAGCCTCATCATTGTGTTTAAACAAGAGGAGAATGTTAATCTTTAAGGGGGATAAATAGGCTACTTTTACTGGACCAGAAGGTTTAGGAAACATAAGACTTCAAGTCCTTGGGCTTATTAGCCCGTATGCCCCCATGCTAAGTCTCAGAATCACATGCTTCTCAACCAGATCCCTAATCACAGCATAAATACTCAGAACTTTGGAATTTAACATTCTTAGGAAGTCTGATTTCTGACTCTGCTGCATTTAAGCTGCAAAGATAACTTTTCTTATATATTGCTACGGAAGCCTTCAAGTTTTTACACTTTGCCTTATTTGAGTAATTGACCTCACCCTTCAGAATCTTTCTCTATTATATTGATTACACTCAGGGATAATCATATGACTTTACAAAATTTAATTTAAATTTCCTTTTACCAAACTATCAAATGCTTGAGATGTTCCATTTTGGGAGAGACTACATAGGGGGAAAGAAAGTATCTGAAGGTAAGCTTATACCAACAACGAACTTACATGAGAAAAAATAACAGTAATAATAAGAGTAAACAGATACTAGAAACACAAGTGCAGAGTACCATATGCACCTGCCAGCATATGGCTCTTCACCAGTATTTGATCACAGTTCACTCACTAACTGTGAAAGCTTTTACAAGGTTTTACAAGTGCACTGATGAAGGAACTGCCTATTATACTCCACTCATCACTAGTGATAGAAATCTCATTGCTTTCTAACCAGTAGAGATGCAGCTCTAGAATACTATTTTAGAGTGTACATCCTCAAACCACTTCTTAACTGCCCTGGGTCTGCTTCCCCAGGTTTGGAGCTGAGGGACTTAACAGTTGGATGTGTGCACAGGATTGTGTTGGGAGTACTCTCAGAAACAGTGCTTATGCAGTATTGAAGGAAGCAAGATTTGACAGAGAGAAAAGTTGAGTCATGATGCAGTTGAACGGGGGTTGAAATAGTAATTCTCAATTGACCAAACTGAAGCAAAGTTTCCAGGTCCTTGTAGTCCTGCAAAAGCCAATCACTGGATGTTGGGTGCAGTCCACAGTGCCACAGTGCAGTGTACCCATGCAAAAGTCAGACACTCGGATGATGCTGTCCCATTTTGGGAGACACTACATAGGAGGAAAGAAAAGTATCTGAAGATAATCTTACACCAACAACAAACTTATATGAGAAACAATAACAGTAATAACAAGAGTGAATAGATACTAGAAATACAAGTGCCAGAGTACCAAAAATACAAATATAAAGCAATTTAAATATATTTATAAAATGTATATGCTTAGAATATAACAACAGGTGGAAGGCATACATGTTAAGAGAATGAGACATTAAAAAAATTGGACAGATTTTATGAAGAAATTAATAGAATAACTATATAATAAAATATGTTTATTAGAATTAAAACTTAATTGTTAGAATAAACAGATGAAAAGCAAATTGATGAGCTAGAAATACTCTTGAATAAATCATCCTCAGTACAAAGAGATAAATAAATTTTAGCTAGTAAAATAAAATAACATCCTCTCTTAGATATTGTGTTGAAAGGCCAGAACACCAAAGGCAAAGAGAACACATTAAACTATATCAGAGACAAAAGATATATAATATTAATGCCGATTAGACTGACAACTACTTCTCATCGTCAACAATAGAGCTTATAGAAAATGTCTCCTAGTTATGAAACTGCTGAGATATACGGAAACTGAAAATTATAAACTCAGTTGAATTATGATGCTGGTGTAATAGAAGACAATAAAGACACTTTCAGAGACAAGCAGCAACAATTTATTACTCTTGGAGCATTGCACAGAGACATTAAACATGAACCACAGGAAAAAGAAAATAAAAATTAGACATACAAATGCATATGTGAATAACGATGTTGAATCCAAGAATTGGTAAACATGTGGTTGCATATACATAAAATTAACTGAATATATAATAGTGATAATTTGGAGAATAATTTTTAAAAGTTAAGCAAATAAAGGATAACAATATCAGGTTTAAAAAATGTTTGCTAGGAAAGAGGATACATTGTTAATTTTTTATATTCTTGTTGCATCAAATATGTGTGTTTAAATATTTAAAAACAACCACTTAGCTAATATAAAGATAATATAAATGTCTAAACCAGCAGAGAAACCAAAAAGAGTAACAATCAGACATACATAAATTAATACCATGGAAGCAAGAAGACTAAGAAAAAGCATGGTAAAAAAAAGAATGTTCAAAGTGATATAATTTAGTTCAAACTATATCACTAGATCAGGTAAATAGCAGTATGGTAATCAAAAAACAAAAAAAACAAAAATTATATTATTAAAAACTCAGAAATTTTTATTGGATTTTTATTTTTTGATCAATAAAGCAAAGCAATTCAGAAAGATGAGAGTTAAGGGTGCCAAAAAGGTATTCTAGGCTAAATGTCGAAAGAAAGTTGTTGTAGAGATATTAGCTATTGGTAAAAACATTGTTAGGAAAGAAATTGTTATTACTTAATGGTAAAAGAAGAAATTGATTAAATATATGTGACACTGAACTTCTTATACCTACTCCGTATATATGTATGTATATGATTGAGTTACATTCTAGTGTGTGTATCCTAGCATGAACACTGTGTACAGAAGAATTTTTTAAAAGAGATTAGTTAGTAATAAAATATCACAATGTGAGATCAGCAACAGAGAGTGTCTTGAGGGGAGGAAATAGGATCGATTGGAGAATGTCAGCCAAGGTTTAGTTTGTTCCTAAAAATCATTCAGTAGTCATATCCTCAGAAGATGTGGGAAAATGTAGCTTTCATCAGTCCCAGGCTAGGGTATATGGGAACCAGCAACATTAAAATTATCATCTATCAGCTATTGGTTTGACAACATGTATATAGCAAGATGGGTGAGAATAAAACATTTGGAAACTAAGATTCTGCAAAGATCACAGTGAAAAATGTTTTAGACTTCAGTATCTTTCCCATTAGAAAAATTTGTAATCCTTTTGTTCAGAATTTTTAAAAGTAGAAAAATAATTTGAATTTCAAGATATTTATCCAATTTATTATTTTTGTTGTGATCTTAAAAGAATGACATTCTTTTCTAAAATGGGCTGATCAGTTACAAGTACTATGTACAATTTGACAGTTTTTTTTAGCATTTTGCAGTTTTTTTCTTTAATATAAGATAGCTGAATGCTCTTATTTGCATTCTTTTTTGTCTTTTTCAAACATTCTATGCATGTATGTGCATTTGTGTGTGTGTGGGTGTGTGTGTACTTATAGCCTCATTGCAGCTTGCTAATTTTGCAGCAGGAAGTAGTATAAATGCTAGAATTCATAGTAGTTTGAAATTTATAATTTTCTATTGATAGAATTTGAGTCATCTATAATCCACGTAAATGATCTGAATTTCATATGACTGTATGTAATTAATTCAAATAAGTAATTCATATTTAAGATATTTAAAATCGTGGGTGAGGGCAACCCCTTTGGGTCCCCTCCCACTGTGGGAGCTTTTCTGTCCTCTCAATAAATCCTGCTTTCTCAATTAAAAAAAAAAAACAAAAAAACTGTGAATGACTATTATTGATTACTATTTATAACCCATTAATATTATTTTAAAATTTATTGCATGCTAAATAAATGCACTTATTACACTAAATATATTTTAACTTTAAAAGTGGCTCTATGGGACACTGCCGGGGGGTGGCACTTAGCATCAATAAGGGTACCTGATTCCAAACCAGCTGAAGTGTGGACCAATGGAGGTCCAAACTTCATCTGTAAATGGCCACTTATGTACCTAATCTTGAATTGTACCCCACATCTTTAAAATTCAAAAAACGTCTCTAACTCCATTTACAATATTTGTTTAATCGTGTATACACAAAGTTTTATTTTTGCTACTTTTGTCATAAGTACAATTTTATTTTAATTTCAAAAGTTAAAAGAACTGGTTTATTTATCTATCTGATTGTGGGAGCTAGCTTTCAAAATGGTCCCATGATGCCTACCTCCTGGTGTCATATGCTTGTGTAGTGTCTTCCCACATGTACTGCAGTCAATCTGTGTAGTTAATAGTATATGACAGAGATGATAGTATATTATTTCTCAGATTGGATTACAAAAGACTGTAGTCTCCATCTTGGGATCTCTATCACTATCTCTCTCGCTCTATTTCTCTCTCTCTCTCTCTCTTTCTCTGTAAAAATAAGCTGCCTTTCTTGTTGTAAGAAGCCTTATAAAGAGGAGACTCATGTGAGGAGGAAGTGAAGTCTCTGGTTAATAGCCACGTAGAAACTAATTTGTTACGTAGCAATAGATAACAGACATATGCATCAAACATTTTAATTGATGGAATTTACACAAATTCATATCCTTTACAATTAAACTACCCTATCATTCAGATACTAAAACAGTAGAAAATAATCACTTTTAATGTGTACAACTGAATGTGTCCTTAAATGTGAGTTATTTGTCTGTTGAATATAAATGTGAGGGTAAGCAGTTTTACTTTTAAAATACTTATAGATTTTTTTTAAAGCTACAATCCAATAATCAAGAGTAGGAGATGGATATAAATTTTAAAACTACACATAGATTCAAATTTAAAAAACAAGTCTGCTAGCTGAAGTTAACTTAATTGCATAGAACTGAAGCCATCTTTCATCCTAAATATAGTTCACACCTTAAGAGCACCACACGTAGCCCTTCCTCTCCAACAGGTTAAAAATTATCCTCTGTCTCACATATCCAAAATACATTTGTTAAAAAAAAATAGGGTAAAGTTGGAACACTATTGATATTTTGTGTACAAAAAAATGGAGATAGAAGAAGGATCTGGCTCCTGCTCTGGCAAGTCTCAGCCAGAGTCAGATTTAGAATAGAGGATGAACGGCTTCTCTTCTCATCAGGCCAACCAGATACAGCAGAGATACATGACCAGAGAGAAGATTCATCCTTCCCACAATAGCTTGTAGGAATTTGCTACCCACAACTCTTAATCCCAAAGTGATATTTTTTGTCAACTGATATCCTGAAAGGTAATTCTTTAGGTATCTGGCTTTCTAACTGTATGAAGGAGTAAATTCTGTTTTTAAAATAGCTATAGTTAAATAGGCAACACAAAAAGTGAGAACTTACATCTTTCCTTTTTCTATTATTAATGGAGGGGGAGTATTGTGTCAAAACACTGGAGATGGGGTCATTTTCTCTCCCACTAAGCAGAAAGAGAAATTTATGTAAGTGTTGCATGGATATATGTGTGTGCTTGGTAATAAGTCTTTCTAATTGTATTTACTTTCCTTCTTTTATAAAAAGTACAGATGAATTTTCCCTACCAGAGCCACGAGGTCAGGAAAGTAATATTTTGCCTCCAGTTTTAGCATTTCATCTAAATCCCAAATGTAACTAGTAAGAATTAATTGAACAAGAAAACTATCTTTGCACCATCAGTCTTCCCCTTCTCATGGACACAGAGAATTAAAATTTATATTATAATTTTGATTAATTTTCTCAGGAAAAAAGAACAATTAGATCAGACAATATTAAATAAACTATGATTTTATTGCCAGAATAAAGTTTTCTAAGGGCATA
Organism: Tarsius wallacei; assembly: GCA_963574415.1. Classification (NCBI taxonomy): domain Eukaryota; kingdom Metazoa; phylum Chordata; class Mammalia; order Primates; family Tarsiidae; genus Tarsius; species Tarsius wallacei. Next base: position 42,923 of record CAUYQG010022496.1, read on the forward strand.
AATACAAAAAGTCATTGAAGTAACTAAGATTTTGGCTGATTAATGAAACTAAAGAGAAAAGATGGATAAAGCAAAAGCAAAGCACAAAAAATACTTGGAAGAAAAGTCATAAAGAGAGACCTATTATTTTTTTTAAACAGGTTTATTGAGATATAATTTACATATCCTACAATTCACCCACTTAAAATATATGCAGAAAGACAAATACTGATAGTTTTCTTATTTTGTGGGTAGACAAATAGAGAACCACAGCTTAGACTATGCAAAATTAAGAAATGAAAGACAGCAGAATATTTTAAAATATATTTTATTGATTTGAGCTAAGAAATTTATTATGAAGTACTCCTGAGGATTTGCTGCGTATTTTAGAATGCAAAGTGATCAAGCCAGGTAATTGGGGAACTTGCCAGGAATAGAAATTGGCCGCATATATTAAACATCACATCTCTATACTTTTAGAAAGCTCTCCAAAAATGCTCCTCAAGATTTTGAAATGTTGAGCCATGATAGTGTTAGACTGCCTTGCATAAAGTTCTTGGCAATAAATTGCTATGGGTTACTGGGCAGCTTGTCAACCACATATCATGTTTTGTTGTTCTGGAAAGAAAAACTTATTTCCCGATGGAGAAGTGGTGTCAAGGGCAGGGCCTCATTTTTGGAATGAAATCGAACACTGTGGGAAAAGATGTGAGTTTCTATTTGCTCACCGAGGTGTCAGTCTAGTCTCTTTTATTGGACTAAGGTTTTCTTCTTTTTAATTGTATAGTGCTTCTTATTTCTAAGCTTTTATACTCTAAATTGAACTGAAGAATTTACTTTCTTCATGTAGAGTGAGACTGAATTACTGTGAACTGCAACAAGGGAGTGGGTGGCTGGCAATATGCCAGTATTCGAGAAAAAGGAGTGTGAATGTGAACTCTGTGTGTCTTCCATTTTAGCCGTGCTCTCTTGCTGACAGCGTCAGAGAGGTGAGGCGAGCAAAAAGCAGCTGTGGAAGCAAGAAACCAAGCATCTGAGAACTGAAATGAATAAGCAGCATCCGTTTTTAACTAAACAGGTTAGAAAAGCAGAGACATTTGTAGCAAGCTATTAAATGATGTGGAAACTATTTGAACTATAAAAAGGCTGATGGTTCAGGAAAGCATAGTTGAAAATAATATTGGAGATGCTTCAAGAAATGTAGCAGGAGTACAATTACATAATTTTAAAATACAAGGTAAGCCTCCATGCATGAAGCTGCTATTGATATTTTCCTTTGTAAGTCTACATTTCTATAGGAACACTGTGTAAAAGTATCTATCTTGCTCATAAGCAAGCCCAGTAATTAAAAATCAAATGATTAGATTCATGGTAAATGCTTCTTATTTTGATTTTGGAACATTCTCATACATTCCTCCCTAAAAATCTTAGTGCTTCCTTTATATATAGATGATTCTTCCAGAACTCTAGCTTATTGATCTCTCCTCGATTTTTTGTCTTTCCCCCAATTCTGCCTCTTATGACAAATGCCATATCCTTGTCACTCTAAAAATTTCAGCACTCTGCTTTCTGTATTCTAGGCAGCCTTCTCTAATCACCACCTTCTCAGATTCCAGTAAACTTCACTTCCCAGGATGACATTTCTATTGGCTTTTTGCTGTCACTCAATCCATGGATGCTCTTTCTTTTGTCCTTAGCAAGTTTTAATTCTATGATCAATCATTATAATAACCCTCTTACTTACTCCTTAGCTTCTCTGCCACTCTCATTCTTTATCACATTCACGTGACAAAACCATGACCCTGCTTAAACCCAGCTCTCTATCTACCTTATTCTTGCACTCATGCATCTTGGTGTGGCTGTGGAATAACAAGCAATAACAGTGATTCTTTCCATTTTACATTTCTGATAATAACCCTCAAGCATGTGATGTTGAAATTAAAATAATTATACGCTGTCTTGCAATAATACTGCAGTCCTCTGTTTAGCTCACTAACCCACTCTCCTATATGACCCTTTACACTCCTGCTTCTCTCCTCAATATCTCCTACAACTTCACAAAATCCAATAAAAGAGAACTTAAGTCTCCTACAACAACATCTAACCAAAGATGCTTTGCCTGTTTGCCTTTCTCTATAGATTCATGTTTCTACCTAAAGCGAATTCTCACACTTTTAACCTTAATCCCATCTTTCACCTGCTCAAGGATATGGCTGCAGAAATTCCCCTTGGTATTTCTTATATCATTAACTTTTACTTTTCAGTTAAATCATTTCCTTCACCATACAAAATGTTACACGTCTTTCATTAAAACAACAGACTTACCTTGATACGGCTTTCCCAGACAACTACCACCCATTTATTCAGTCCTCATGATAGTACAACATTTTGAAAGATGTATTTACATTTGCAAATTTTCTTCTTCATTCAATTCTCTCTTGATTCTATGCCATTTAGTCTTCCACACCCCTCCCTTGACTATAATTGCTTGTTCCACTGTTACCAGTGAACTCTGTTACAAAATTTAATTTTCAATGTTCAGTAGTCATATTTGACATTGCAGATAACTCCTTTCCCCCAGACAAACTATCTCCCTTAGTCTTTCAGGGCAATCATTGTTGTCAATTCTGTTGTTTGGGTTTCATCTTATTTACCTGTTACTATTGCCCAGTCTTCATTTCAGTTCTTCCCTTCTCCCAATCTTAAAATAAACAAGTCTCATTTCAGGAACTCCATTTCGTATCTATATTCCCTTTCTTGGTAATCTCATGGCTTTAAATACTATTATAAACAATGTGAATAAATCCATGTGGTGATTCCCAAATACATATCTTCATCTCAGACCTCTCTTCCAAACTCATATACAGTAACCTACCTAGTATTTCCACTTCTTTTTTAAAAGTTTTTTAATTTTAAAGATGTGGTATACAATTCAGGATTAGGTATACAAATGTTCATTATGCAGGTACCATTGTTGATGAGGTGTGCCCCACCCCCACCCCAGCAGATTCCCACTACTGCCAATCCTGCCACCCCATCCCTCATATTTCCACTTCCAAAACTTAAATATATTTAAAATTGAACTCTTAATCATTGCTCATTGCAAAAGAAAGAAGAAATAAATGAAAAAAACATAGAGAAAAAACAAAAACAAAAAAAAAAGAGAGAAGAAAAAAAAAAGCTGTTCCAATCACACACTTTCCCATCTTGATTGACAGTAACTCATTTCTTCTAATTTTTGGAACCAAAACTTGAAATTTCCCTCCATTTCTCTCTCTTCTTCTCAAAACCAATTGGTCAAATTTTCCTGTTGACATCACTTTCAAATAAATTCTGAATCTGACAACTTCTCACTTACCCAATTACCATCCTGATCCAAACCATGATGACCTTTTGCCTGCATTCTACAATAACCTCCTAATTTGTCTCTGTGATTCCAGGCCAGCCACATAGCACACTTTCTTGAAATTTGTTCTCTTCATATTAGTCACATGAATCAGGCAAACCATGTCATTCTTCTTTCAAAATGATTCATGTTACTCTTTGAGTAAAATATTAAGACCACACTGTGGGCTGCAAGTTCCCACATTATTTATCTTTTTAAAGTTGATTATTATGCTTCTTCCACTGCTATTTCCTTCACACTAGTCTACATTGAATTTTTGCAATTATTCAAATATTCCAGGCAAATCTCCTACTTCGAGTCTTTGTGCTGACTATTCTTTTCTTCGGACATTCTGCCTCTAGATATTTACAGTACATAACTTTATTCCTTAAGTCCTTGCATCAAGCCTTTGCTTATAGGTCCTCCTTTCAGTGAAGTCAGTTAGGATTATTCTATTCAAAACTTATATCCTCTCCCCAAATTCCACATATTCTGCTGTACAATACTCATCTAATGCATAATCCATTCATTTACTTATTTCTACTTTTATTTCTTGTTTGATATCATGATTCCACAGGAGGTAAGCTCTCCACAGGAGGTATGCAGCAATTTGTAGTCACAGATGTACCTCAAGTTCCTTCAACTGTGTATACATATAGTAAGCATTTTTTTTTTTTTTTGAGTTGGAGTCTCACTCCATCACCCAGGCTAGAGTGCACTGGCACATTCATGGCCACCCCAGCGTTGACCCGCTGGGCTCAGGCGATCCTTCCGCCTCAGCCTTCCAAGTAGTCTGAACTACAGATGCGTGCTACCATGCCCAGTTAATTTTTTATTTATTGTAGAGACAAGGTCTTGCCATGTTGCCCAGGCTGGTCTCAAACCCATGGACTCAGGCAATCCTCTCACCTCGGCCTCCCAAAGTGCTGACATTATAGACTTGAGCCACCGCGCCTGGCCAGTAGGCATTTAATACATATTTTTTTGGGAAAATGATTCAGTCAATGTCAACAGAATAAATTTAGAGTCAGATAACACGGGTTCAAAGCTATAACTTAACTTCCCTTATCTATTAAAACTGGCTGTGTTTTGGGAGGCTGAGGTGAGTGGATTGCCTGAGCCCGCGGGTTCGAGACCCGCCTGGGGAAGCGAGACCTCATCTCTACAATAAATCAAAAAATTAGCCGGGCGTGGTAGCGCGCGGCTGTAGTTCCAGCTACTTGGAAGGCTGAGGCAGGATTGCTGGTGCCCAGCAGGTTGAGGCTGCGATGGCCGGGAGCGGCCACTGCACTCCAGTCTGGGCAACAGAGTGAGACTCCAACTCAAAAAAAAAAAAACAAACAAAAAAAACAACTGGCTGTGTGACCAGAAGAAAGTTACTTTAATCTCTCTAAATATATAAAATGTGATATTAGTAGTATCTACCATATAAGATAGTTGCAAGTATTGAATGGAATTTTTTAAGAACTGTGTAAGCACACAGTAATATTATGTTAGTTTATTAACACATTTTTTGTCATTATAATTATCCAATTAAGAAATCAAACTACCTAAAACACATTAAACAGTTTGCTTTTTAAAGTAAATTTTTTCAAACTTGTATGAATATATTTTATTGCTAACAATCTGGACACTGTATTATATTCAGCGGCTAAAGAAAAACTTTCAAAATCTAAGATTGCATATTGTTTATTTTCTTTCTTTGGGGCTTGACACAGTGAGCGTGTATTAGGTACTCACATTGTCCATTAGAATTAAATTCAGTTGAGTTGGCTACAAAATAGGATCAATCAATAAATCACTTTTTCACTTGAATAATTTTATATAAAAATAAAATTTTTGATACTGCCTTGCCTCCAATATAAATAAGGAAAGTAAATCTCTCATTTTCAAAACCGTAGAATACCTAGATTTAAATAATTTCAACACCGATGTCTAATTTCAAGTTAACGCTTATAAGAAGAAGCATTAAATGAGGTTATTCCTAAATTCCTTGGTTGATGTAAATAATAGAGGCTGTTGAGGTCAACTGAACTGCTGTATAGATACAGAGAGAAACCATTTCTCCAGTCAAGATAGATCAAAAGATAAAAGAGACTGCATGGTAGAATCACCTGAGAAGTAAATAAGATTTACATGTTGCTATTAATTCTATTTTGCTGCTTTTTGGAAGCCATTTGAGGAAACTTTAAGATCACTGAGCGAAAACATTGTGTTGACAGTAATCAGGATCGATACTGCTGAAAAGTTACCTGCTTGTTTGAATAAATTTGGACCACATTTCACGCATGGAGATCCTTGCTTTCCTGCTATCTCTACATAGTCTTCAAGCATGATCATGTTTCTAAGCACTCAGTCATTGTTATTGTGTCCAAAGATGACATGAGCATTCTAGCTTCACTTTTCAATATTTACATGATTCTTCTTCCCCTTTGACAAGGCCTATTCATGTGGATTTCAGTTATCTCTTCCCTGTCTCAGACTGTGTTTAGGTTTAGAAACAGTTTTCCTCATTGTTTTGCCACAGAGGAGGGTTCCTTCACAGAAAAGACAATGTGCCAATTAAGTGTAGGGAACCTGCAACTTAATTTAAAATGAATCAACCAGAGTAGCACAATATAAAAAGCTGAGGTGATTTAAGTCATGATCTAAGGCCAGTCATTTACTCCACTTCAGAGATAGTAGCTGGTAAGATTAACATATCTTGAATGAACCAAATAAATATTAGAAATTGGATCTCTCTGTCTGATTGAATTATTGGTAGTTGATATATGTAAAATGCCTAAATTATTTTATAGACAAACCCCAACCTTGCATGAATAAGCTTAAGAATCTAGGGAAGCCACTAAGGAGAAAACTGAAGTTTGATTTCTAAAATATCTTATACTTAGTCATTGAATTGGAGAATTTTTTACTAATTGCTAATAAGAAAAATCACAGAATCCAGCTTCTGAAATATTGTCAGACGTGTCTCTGTCAACAATATTATGAAAGTTGTGTTCAGATATCCAGAACGCCAAAGATATGGGGATTCTATTTGGAGCACATGTTTTATGAAGTATTCTGTGCCTTTTATTGCATATTTTCTTAGTAAGTGTTTGCAAATATATAGAAGATGACGTGAAAACTGTTTTTATTATAACCTAATAACAAGATTGTAGAGGCATATTACACTTCATCTATTTAAAACAATTTTGATTATCTACCAATAAAAGAAATTCAGAGTTGCCCATGTCAGAATTAGATCAGATTATTTATGAAGCTGAGTAAAAATGATTTTTTTGAAAGGTAAGTATCCAAGATCTGAGGAAAAGCATGTATATAAAGGAAACTTATGATAAATCACTAGGGTTCATATGAAAAACATTTGTTTCATCCAAAGGTAGGTTGGATGAATGGAATTCTTTACTCAGTATAGTTCATTGGGTTTTAAATTAATCTAATTTAGAATTGGATTAGGACTTTTTTGTCACTACCTAAGATTGGAAAAGCGAGATTTTTTTTTTTCACTAAAGGACAAGAGTCTTGAATAAAAGTTATAGATGTATATAATTAGAAATGTTAAGCTTAGCATGCCATAGTGACAGGAAAATGGAGTATCTGAAAGCCTGGTGCATAATGCTCATTTATTTTCCCTAATCACAGGAGTCATTTGAAGGATAAGTCATCTGTTCTTCAGGCAAAAAGATGAGAAAGTTGTCCCCGTCTTTAAGATTTTTTTAGTTATATTTTCAGAAACAGAGTAATCTAGAAATCTGTCTAATAATAGGGGGAAATATTCTAGAAACGAGAAAGTAGTGAAAAATTATTTTCAGGGTTGTTTAAAATGACTTAAGAAAGGATTCCTAAAAGGAAGTGTCAAGTGTGATGGGAGTAATTCCCTTTGTGTTTCCTTGAATGTGCTGCACATTGTCACAGCCACAGATTCATGTTCTTACTGTAAGCTTTTTGAAATGACAGGGTAGAATTCAAGGATTCATTTTTTTTTTTAACCATAGCAGTAACTATTTTTTTCATCTGATGAGTCAATCTTAGTATTTTCTTGAAAAGAGAAAAAGTGAGTTGAACTGAGAAAATACAAATATAATCAAAGGATAAACAATGAGGGGAGGATTATTAGGTATTATTATAGCCAAGGTATATATTATTTTAGTTAGATTTTTATTCACATTGTTAGTATGTAACATACTTTGATAGTGAATCTTTGCTTTGGAATTGGTAACATCAAAACAGATAGAAAGCAAAGGATATATCCATTATGATATCTGTGTCTTCATCTTTCACATTTCTTTTGTGGTCATTATACATGCAATGATTTTATTGTATGTCATACCTAATGCAGAAATTGTCTTTATTACATATCTTATAAGTATTAAGAGATACTTCACCTGTCGTTAAATAAGCTTAATAAAATAGCACCTGTATAGCATTTACTAGAAGCCAGACTATACTAAATTTATATTTCAAACATAAGAATGGTGTTATTATTTTATTCACTTTTGCATATGAGAAAACTGAAGCAACAAGAAGTTATGGGACTTCCCACAGTCCTCCAATCTGGATGGAACAGGAATAAGGATTCATTTCCATACTTTCTGGATCCGGACTCCACCATTTAAATAATAACTAAAATGTGAGTTCTGAGGTAGTAAAAGATAGCCTGAAATGGAAAGAGTTAAAAAATATTCTCAAGATGGAGACAGTAAAAATCATCTCTGTAATTCATCAGGGAAGGATCACAGACATTGATAAAATCAGCCTTGTTAACCGAAAATAATACTTCTCTCATTATAACTGTTCAATGTCAAAATGACTCCCCTTTTTTGAGAGAACATTGCTTTCTTACCAATACCTTCCTCAGCCTTGTTTTCCTACTTTCAATTCTTAAATATAAGTTAGTGTAATACCCAGTTGTTAGCCTCCATCACTTCATGACAGCAGTCAGTCCTGAGCTCAAATCTACTTCTCTAACTTCTGTATTAGAAACTGCAATCAATCATATCTGATCCTTCCAGTCTTAACCTTTCCTTAGAATCATTCATAATGAACCCAAAACTTACAATCCTCTTACCCCTCACACAGAAGTTTCATGTACATGTTGCATGTGGTCTACTTTGACACAGCAAGTCAATAAACCTATTTTGTTGGGTAATATTTTTGTTCCTGGTGATCTTTACCACATTGGGTTTAGCAGTTCAGTGTTATGAAATCTGAAGACTAATGCACAGTCATTTCATAAATATACTTTGAGCACCTACATTTCTCTTTTGTTATATATAAACAAGTTATTTAATCTCTTTATGGTGCAGTTCTTGTATGAGAAAAAGAATAGTCTATTTATCTTAAGATTTTTTAATATTAAGTAAAACTGCATCTAAGTTGACTATCAGTGCCTAAATTATGATAAGCATCCAGTAAATCTTAGTCATTAATATTATTTATATATAAAATTATATATCTTTCACATACATTTTTCAAAACTGATTTGAAATAAAGCAATTATATAGCTATAGATAGATTGATATATTTTGGTAGAAAGATATGGATATATAGATAGATAATATATTATATTATATTATAAAGGAGGAAAGAAAAGAAGGGTAAATATTACGGCTATAAGATAAATTCAGAAAACAATTGCAAACAAAAATGTACTTTATAAGATTATTTTCAATTAATTAAAAAGGGCTATATAGTCAACTAATCTTTCAGTTTATGTTCTCCCTCTTATGTTTATTCATTTGTCCAATTAGAGTAATTCTAACTTCTGACATTTAGAAATATATGGTAAATCCTTCTAAACATTTTATTATATGCAGTCATTCATTTGTTCACTCACCAACTCTTCATTGGCTCTAAATACAAGCTGAGACTGTATTGCAAAAGTACTTCTGGGTTTATTCTACCTTGACAAATATTACATATTGTTTAGGAAAGTTGTTTTACTTTTCTTTTTCTTTTCTTTTTTTTTTTTTGAGTTTGAGTCTCACTCCGTCGCCCAGGCTGGAGTGCAGTGGCACACTCACAGCCACCCCAACATTGACCTGCTGGGCTCAGGCGATCCTTCTGCCTCAGCCTTCCGAATGGCCAGAACTACAGGTGCAGTGCCCGGCTATTTATTTGTTTGTTTCTTGTAGAGACGAGCTCTCACCAAGTTGCCCGGGCTGATCTCGAACCATGGGTTCAAGCAATCCACTAGCCTCTGCCTCCCAAAGTGCTGGGATTACAGGCTGAGCCACCGAGCCCGGCTGGAAAGTTGTTTTCTAACTAAGTCTTTTGATAATTCTACCTTTTTATTCCTAGAAAAGTCATATTATAGTGTTTTATTATGGGCTAGAAGGAAGCTGGCTGTGAAAGTGAGACTTTTGTTCCCCTCACTTTTCAACTAGAGCATAAACATTTTTTTATAGCAGCTATTGAGGGTCAAAAATAATTAATTTAAAAGGTCTCTGTGGGATACAAAGAACGTTTTGAAAAAAAGTAAGATATAAAAGACTGCAATATCTGTTAAAATTTACAAATAAAAATTTTGTGGCATTTTAAAAATAAATATAATTTAGAATCTCATCAATAAGAAATAAATTTAAAATCTTGTTTAGAATGGTATTTTAATAATTACCTCAAAGTTCATTACTATCTAGAAATCTATAGTATATACTTAGGAGTCAACATAAAGAACAACGATATTTTCCAGAATAACTTAGCACACTCCTTTTTTCCTCATCATCAAAGTGCAATATCACATTGCTTTTGGAATTAAAATTTCTCAGATGATAAAACATTCACAATGGAAAAATTGCATTTGGAGGAGAGCATGGAGAAGGTTGAATGAAAGTTTAATATTGGTTTTCTTTTGTCTCTTAAGTAAGTTATCTTTTCTTTTAATTTATATTTTATTTTGAAGATGTGGGGTACTCTTCAGGATTACGTATAAAAAGTGCACATCATACAGGTAAAGTTTGGGTATCCCTTTGGTCCCCACTTTGCCTAGTTTGAGATCAGGTACCCTTATTGATGTTGTGTCCCCCACTCCCAAATTCCAGGAGTATCCTGCTACTGCCAATCCCTTTCTTACAGTATTGTGGCAAATGCTCAGGGTCTGCTTATGAGTGAAAATATATGGTATTCTGTTCTTTGTTTCTGTGATAGATCACTGAGTCTTATAGACTCTAAAGTCATCTAAGTTACTGTGAAGTCCATATGTTTGTCCTTTATGACTGCATAATATTCCATCGTGTATATGTACTACATTTTTTTAAATCCAGTTCAGTTTCAATGGGCAGCACAGTTGGTTCCATGTTTTTGATATTGTGAATAGAGCTGCAGTAAACATGCATGTGCAGGTATCTTTTTTGTAGAGTGATTTAGTTCCTCCGGGTATATTCCTGGTAGGGGGACTGCTGGGTCATATGGAAGGTCAATTTTTAATTCTTTTAGAAATTGCCACACTGCTTTCCATAGAGGTTGAACTAGTTTGCATTCCCACCAGCAGTGTAGAAGCATTCCCTTTTCTCCGCATCCTTGCCAGCATCTATTGTGTTTGTTTTGTCTCTTAAGTTTTCTAATTAGTATTTCTCTGTCTCACTGTCCTACTCTCCCTCTGTTTCTTTCTCCTCGCTTTGTGTGCACTAGTATTTTCTCTCTCTCTTTCTCACTTTTTTCATCTATCCTTTAATTGTATATTGAGTACAGGGTATAGAGTTAATTTCACCCCTTTGCTGAGGACACATTTTTACAATTGATTCTTGCAAGACCCTTATTGTGTTTATGATTTATTCTTTTTATCTGCATTCATCACTCTAACTAAAGCCCTTCCTCTATGTAAGCAATCGTTTTGTACGTTGAATGTATATTCTTTCATTTGTGTCTGTTATTGAAGCATAAAAATATAAAATGCTTAATATTATACTTATGTTAATGTATACATGGACTTATGTTGCTTACTACTTGTTTTGTTTTGCTTTTAACTTGGAATCATTCTTCAAAGACCTATCACTTTTAGTATGCACACATCTAAACCATTGCTTTTGACTTATGCATATTTCTGTATGGTATGCACCCACCACAATTCAGTTTAAATTTCACTACATTAAATATAAAAGAGAAATATTAACTTAAAAATATTAACTTTGATGATTTAAGATAATATATAAACTTTTATGATACTTCATGATCTACTACAGATAATCAGTAAATGGCGGTGAATATAAGTTCAAGACAGTATAATAAACAGTGACTGTCATCAAATTTCAACTTGACTGCTATCATTTGAGTAACCTTGAAATAATTTAACTTATTACAGCTTAAATATTCCCTCATGTTGAAAATGTGTAAAATCGCTGGGCTCGGTGGCTCAGCCTGTAATCCCGCGCTTTGGGAGGCTGAGGTGAGTGGATTGCCTGAGCCCGCGGGTTTGAGACGCCCCTGGACAACTTGGAGAGACTTCATCTCTACAATAAATCAAAAATTAGCGGGGCGTAGTAGCTCGCACCTGTAGTTCCAGCTACTCGGAAGGCTGAGGCAGAAAGATAGCAGGAACACAGCAGGATGAGGCTGGGCGACAGAGTGAGACTCCAACTCAAAAAAAAATGTGTAAAATCAACTTTTGGTGTTATTGGAGGATTAAAGACAATGGTTATAACTGCTAATGATTGTACATGACATATTAGATATGTTTAATGTTAATTTTAAGAAAGAGAGAGTCTTAGGTACAAGTTATGTGTTCTGTTAGCATCACAGTGGCTAGCATGATTCATAGAACAGAATATAAAATGAATAAATTCGGTGAATCGATTAATGGAAATACAGAATAGTTTCTGAAGAACCGAGTTGGTAAAATAAGACATGGTAAAAAAAAAAGTCAATTTGTATAACGGATTGCATTTATTATTTCCAAGTATGTGTCAGGGACTTTCCCAACCACTTTTACAATGCAATATCTCAAACATATACCACTCAACCCAACATGGCAGATGCTATTATTACCTCTTTCACAACTGAGCAATCGAAAACCTAGAATGCTAAGTTTTGTTCCTCAAATAATGGTCCTGTCAGTAGTTGAAATGGAGAACTCACACTTCATTCCATATGATCTGATACCTGACTTTAGAAAAATCAATCTTATGTGCATGATATAGTCTGGCTGAAGGCAAATTAACTTAATATTAATATGTGATTGCATAAACTTATGATACTTGTATACATTTACAGAATGGGCCCAAGATTCAATTCCTGAAACTACATTTAGCACAGATATAACTCCTTTATAGGTATGAGAGAAGAAAGGAAAAAAGAGAAGCAGTCTGTTGGTGAAAGTCTTTATATGGGTGTCCAGGTTAAGAAGTCTAAACTGCATCTGGTTAGTGGGAAGTTATTAATGGTGTTAAGAAAAGAGTGTAGTGATAAATTTGGCCTATTGTAATAGTAATTCTGAAGCTTGTATATAGGATAAATTAAAAGAATAAAATACTGGATTTTGGGGTGGTTAGAAAATTATTTCAAAAATGTAGATTGAAGTAAGGCCCTGGTGCCAAAAAACAAATATAAATTTTGGTGTTATATTTTATTTTAAAAACACTTGGTACTTTATCATATGAGGATACTAAATATGACCTTCCACTTGGACAACAATGTAAATAGTATTACTTTCCAATGAAATAGTCAATAGAAACTTGGAGGAAAATTGAATAAGTACTATGATGTGATATCCATTGAGTAGAGTTTTCATTTAAGGAGTTAGCTATAACTCTCCAAAGCTATGAGCAAACATTTACTTTTGGTATTCAATAGGCTGGTAAAACACATGGAGGTGATTGGGACCACTCTAAAAGAATATATAAAACCTAAGATTAAAATGAGTCACCTGAAATATACATGGGGTGGTTATAAAAACCCATACAGAGGGTTTATATGCATCATCTCTCCTGAGGAATTTCTTCCAGTTACTTGAAAATTCTTATATTCTAGTTTTAAGTCATCGTTTCTTGCCAAACAAATTAAAGTGTCATAAGATACTGTGATGCAAGATCAAGGACAACATTACTTTTCCTAGCTATTGATTCCCAGAATACTTTATCACTGAATCAAATAAGAATATGGGCTGTCATTTTGGTTAGACTTCTCTTTATTTTAACATTAGACATAGTTAAAAGACAAGAAGGAAGGAAAGAAGGGAGGAAGGGAGAGAGGGAGGGAGGAAGGGATCAGGCCAGGAGAAAGGGATATGAAAAGAATTTGCTCATCTTTTGGATTTAGTCACTAAGGCTGTAGGAAAAAAAGCTGCAGAATTTTTTGTTTGTTTGTTTTAGTCAGGGATTCAGTAACGTAAGCATGGAACCAGCAAAGCTAAAGGAGCACCTCATAACTATCCATCCTAAAAACACATGTAAAAAATAAGCTCAATTTGAACAAGGATGGACACTAATTAAATCTTGGATTGTTCCCATCTTTGTCTTAAAACATCTTATGATTTGTTAATCACTAAGTCAAACAAAAGAATCTACACATGATTTGGCACAATTTGGCGAAACTATTTCTTCTGAAAGTAGCTGAGTCAAATTGTGGCTTGGCAGAAAGAAATATAGTAGATATGGTTCCATTTGACACATGACACCATACTGCTCTTCACTACCAAATTTTATCCTGGTATTAAAACTAGTCATGGAGAAATTGTCTCTGAATTTATTTCCCTCCAGAATGCACTTGGATAAGCATGTTACGTTTCTCTGCTTGGCCAGATCCTAGACTTACGGAATTGTATGTGTTCTCACACCACTCTATTTATTTATTTAATTAGTATTGACAAATAAAAATGGTGTACAACACAATGTTTTTAAATATATGTACATTTAAATGGCTAAGTCAATCTAATTAACATATCTATTACCTCACATGCTTATCATTTTTGTGCATGAGAACATTTAAAATCTACTTAAGTTTATGTTACTTTGGTGTTAACTATAGTCACCATGTGGTAAAATATATCTGTTAACTTTATCATGCCACTTATTAATTAAAAGATGTCAAAGGTTTGAATGAGTCAAACTTTTTTTTTGTAGGCACATCTTCAAATGAAACAAAATTTGAAGTATTGTGTGCTTGTTTAGGTAGTCATCTGTAACATTTGTTAACATATCTGATTCTGTGTCTCTGGGGAAAAAGTAGCACCACATGTTAAGAATCATTGCTGGCAGTCATTGCTTTGCTAGACTCTGGTGTGGGCATGTGCACTTTGAGCTATGGCTTTTGCCATGCTTCCTGGCTTTGGCTCCCTCCCCCACTTCGGAGAGGTGAATCCTCTCTTTCTCTCTTTAATTTACTTTTAAATAAACTATATTTTCTAATCTAAAAAATTAATAATTACTGGCAACATTTAGATATATTGTCATCAAATCTCTGTTAATACTACTGGCATATATGTCTTGTGTACAACTCTGAATGTAATCAGCTTCATTAAAGCCAAGACCTTGAATTATTTTCAGTATTAGTGATGTTGTATTTTTACAAAATGGGAGCAAAATGTCATTTTTATCTTTGTATAGATATTTCTTAGATTGCCAAAGTGAAATTCATAAAGAATTTGTTTGAACTTCAAGTAGAAGTTTTATCTTCTATTTTCAGAAGAAGAGAAAAGTATCCTTCTTAGAAAAAATTGACTAGAAGGAGTTTTCCTGTAGCAAGGTGTAATTAGGAGACTGTTTACATGGAGCAATGAGCTTCAAATTGTAGCATGCAGAAGAATCACCTGGTGGGCTTGTTAAAACCGACTGTTAGGTTCTACCCAGAGTTTCTGCTTCAGTAGGTTTGTGGTGAGACACAAGAGTTAGCATTTTGATACCAATAGGCAATGTGCTGATTATAATAATGCTTTATTCTTTATTGAAAACTCTGCATTTAGAATTGTATATGATGCTGATAGATGACAAGCTCTTTTGACCGAAATGCTACTCTTGAAGAAATTAGATAAACTACGTGAACTTCCTATTGTAATGAAAATACTTATATACACCAGATTTGAAGATGACACAGTCTTATTAATTTCTTTTTTAGACAGAGAATTGCAGACACTTGAAAAATGCAGTCTGTTTTTCTAAAGAGTACATTAAAATCAAAATGTGGAAATAACATCAAAAATAGGCAGAACTTTCATAGGTATTGATAAAAATAAAAAATTCATGTAGATTAAACTAAAATATGGTATACATGCTGCCATCCAAATCTTTAGTCATGTCAAATAAATATAATCTTATTAAAATAACTTAGAGAAAGATTAAATTATAGTTTTTATTTGTCAAATTGGACCCTCAAGTTTTTTTAATCAACTGGTTATTAATTTTTCATTTATACATAAGACTAGAAGAATAATAAATATTTTAAATGTGCTATACAAAGGGGGACCCCAAAAAACAGAAATTTATTAAAAATTGTGTATTTATTCTTACTTGCTTAAGTTTCAGTCATTGTCAAAGTAGAATCTGTTGGACACAATACACCTATTGAGATGCTTTTTCTACTGCTTGGAACAGTTCTTGAACTCGTCAAGTTTGATACCTTTTAGTGCGTCTGCCATTTTTTGTTTCACCTTTTTCACAGCAGCGCAATGTTTCCTTTTGAGGAGTTTTTTTTTCATCTGGAGAAACAAAAACAAATAGTCACTTGGGGCGAGATTGGGTGAATAACCAGAGTTATGGGGTATGGGAGTATATTATTTTTAGTAAGAAAGTGCTGAACATGCAGCAAGCTGTGGGCAGGCACTCTTGTAAATCACCTATCATGAAATGGGTAAACACATTGAAAGAATCTCCAAAAAAAAAAAAAATCACTGAAGTCAAAAGCCGTCTCTTATAACAGCGCTAGCTGCTATACCAATGTCTGTGGGTTCCTAAAACACTTACCCAGTTGGGTGAAACCTTGTCCTACAAGAAACTTACCCTCCAAAAAAAAAGATAATGATAATTCCATTTTTCGGGGCTTCCCCTTCATATGTATATGAATTATCATAATCTACTTTAAGTCAATACTACTTAAAAACTTCAAGTATAAGCTGTCATATTCATTTTATTGTTTTCAAAACCCCTGGTGCCTAAATCTCAGCACGAACTGTAATGTTTCTCATAGAATGAAGAATCTACTTCTCTTCAATGTTGAGGTTGGCCTATGTTTGGCATCCTAATGTCGTTGCCTTTGGCCCTCACTGAGCTCAGTTCACATGTTCTTCTCAAGGTGAAACATGGCTGTAAAAGTGCTGGGAGTGACTGGTTCTAAAAGTTTCCGTCTCAGGACCCAGAACACCTTTCTGAGAGGATAAAGTACCTTCTCCACGAGTGCTTGAAAACATAAAATTATCTTACCATTTTTTCTTTCCCCCTGTAAAATTCACAACTTATATCTTCCATCTAGTGAAGGCAGAATGACTATACTCAGAAATGTTCATATAATCATTCGTCCTTTTTATGGAAGATTGCTTTTGCAGATCCAAAGGTGATTTTCATTCTGACTTGTTATTATTTGGCACTTTATGCATTAAAAACAAAAAGAAAACAAATGATATGTCTAGTAGATAAGTGCAATAAAGTAAATGTAAAGTCAGTATGTAAGTGCATGTGTTCATGTGCATTTTTTTAAGGGAAGAGTGCACATATTCTGTTTTCCTCAGACATTCAACAAGGACAATGAACCAAAATAAAACTTAGAACCAGTTTCTGGGATGGGTGAAACTTTTGGGGACATGTAATAATAATTTTTGAAATAAGGTGTCCACACAAAGGACAACTAGGTTGTTCCAAAGATACAAGATAAACTGATATCATGGAAGGCAGGGAAGAAGAGAGTTTAAGGTTGAGGAATCCAGTTAGATGAACAACACTGTAATAGCTGCTGTTGGGAGCATTTCCAGAGTGCTGCTATTAAGGTTGTCACCTTCAGTGTGAGTTACCTCAGGCAATGATGTCAATGAATACAGCCTCCAGGGAGAACCTCTAGCCACAGCAGTGGAGGAAGATGACAACCTAAAGGAAGCAGTAGGAGATGCAGAAACTCTCACTGGCTCCCCGTGGCAAATAAATAATTGAGAACCAGCCTCACCATTCAGGAACATTTATCTGGCCTGATTCTGCCTTGTCACTTCCATACATTCTCATTTATCACATGCTGCTACCGTACCACACCATTGCTTCTCAAATTATTTGTGGTTAAAAAGGAAGGGGAAGTCTTTCTCTCCACATCCATCATGGACCAACACTTTTGTAGAAAACCAATTGAATTAAATAAGAAGAAAAAATGAAATTTTCAAAAATGCATATAAAATGCAAACTTCATAGACATAAAAGTGCTCTGTCAAAGTGCTGTGAGAATTTCAAAGTGCTGACTTCCATTGTTTTTATCTTACTGAAGTATGGTAACATTAGGACTGGTTCACAGATTACTCTGGAAGTCACACTAACCAGCACTTTTAAAAAAATGATTCAGTTTAAATGCCTGTTGCACAGCATTTCTCTAACTCTTCTGAAAACACACTATTCTTTTGCCCCATCCCACTTGTTCAGTCTCATGACTCACCTCCTTATCTCAAACTATTGTCTACATGGAAAGGACTTCCACACAGCTTAACCATTCATCTTGAGTCGACTCTTCTCCCTTACGTTGTATTTGCTTCCTCAAATCCATCTATTTTTCACATGTCAAGATAACTCTCTTAATCCATGAAACTTCTTTATATCTCACCACTCAGAATTAATATATTACATCGCTGCTTACCTGTATTTTTCCCTATCATTTAAAGAGGGCACATAACATCATTGAGGGTACCTGATTACAAACCGGGTGAAGTGGGGACCGAAGGGAGGTCCAAATGTTACCTGTATCGTGACCACTTGTGTACCTAATCCTGAATTGTACCCCACACATTTATAATAAAAAAAAATAAAAAGACTGTAAACAACAACAACAAAACCAATTTACTTTAAAATAACCATTCTTGCATTTTCCTATCTACTAGTTTTAATGAAATGAAAAGGTACGAAGAGCATTACACCCAGGAGCCACAGAATGATTGTCTGCAGAAACAGATTAAACCAAATAGAAAGAATTGTCAAAATCTAGTTGGTGCCTGAGGAGGACCCTGTCTGATTAAACATGGTCCCTAAAGTTAGCATGAGAAGCAGTATCTGGTGACTCAAACCCAGGGGGTCTTTTGAATGTGTTGCATTTCAAGTTGATTCTAGATAGCTCAAATTAGTATTATCAGAAGACAGAATAGCAAATTCCCACTAAGGATCATGTTGGGGTTGAAATTTTAGAAACAAGAATTTGACGTTTTACCTGATAGTAATTGAATATCTTAGCCATCAGAATGATTAAGTGACTTAATTTTTTATTACTCTTATGTACGCATGCCTGCAATTAATATTATAACTGTAATGATATGATTGAAAATATCAGCACAATCATTACTTTAACAAATGTTCTTTGTATTGATTTTAGTGTTTAGTCACGTGTGATCTGAAGACTTTTTCATTTCCATAAAATCTATGGAGTCCTTTTAACTTATTTATATTTATTGGATACTTACAAAATATTTATTAAGAGCAGCAATATGAAAAGTTAGAGCTTCAACAGTGAGAATGTATCACAACTTGGCTCCATTTCCTGCACTGCATTTAACTGAGCTCAGATTTCCATTTTTGTGATTAGTGCACACTGGTAGACTAACGGCTGTGCAAGTTGCTCTTCATTTTCAATCGTAACTGTAGCTCCCCATGAAGATATATAATTAAACTGGGTAGTGCAATCTGATTATCTGTCAAATACAAATGAGTCACCCTGCTACCTTCAAATACTAGTTCACTGTGTTTGCGATGAATTAAAACACTTCAGTCCTGGATGCAAAAGTGATAATAAAGTCTCCATTCAGTCAGCACATATTTATTGAATGCCTGCTGTGTGCCAAGCAATCTAATATTTGAAGAGCAGTTTTCAGATAAATTTTGCATAATTTCTTCAACTGAGCCTCAGACCGGCGCACTAATCCATGGAAGTAGAAATGTTGGTCTCGATTTATAGATGAGGAAACAGTTTGTGGGGAACGTGATTTAATGGGGATCACATGGTTTGACATTATGTAGTTATGAATAAAATTCAGAACTTCTGACTCATCATTATTTAGTCCTTTCACTACAGTATGCTTTTTCTTCAAGAATAAGATGCTCTGTGCATGGTAATAAAGGTCTGATATATCCTTTGTGTGAATTTCTTTATCCTCAAACTGCTTGTAATTATGGAAAATCTATTTTCCACTCCTAGAGTATTAGCCCTGTGGGAGCCCAGTGAAAGTCATGTATCAAAGATCTTTAAAATGAAATAAGTAGAATCTACAAACATTTCTGCAGAAAATAACCCACTTGAACCTATGGCAAAAGGATGTTTAATGATACTAGTAGTTATGTTTTTACTAAATTAGTAATGTTCCTCAGTATTAGCTCAAAAATAATGCCTAGCAAGATATGTAAATTCTTGCATATATACCAAATGTGCACACATTGCTTTGTAATTAATCCTTTAAATATTCCTCATATAAGTTTCCTCATTTTATAGTCAAGAATATTAAGTCTAAGAAAAGGTAATAGGATAAGCAAGTGATCTGCTGCAAAGTCCATATGTTTGCCACTATGTCACTGCCCTTTAATAAATGTACTAAAGATACATATATATTCCACTTGAATGTAAGCTACAAAAGGGCTGTGCTTTTGTCTGTTTTATTCATTATTGTATCTTTACTCCTAAAATAGTGTGTGGCATCTTGTATGCACTTAATAAATAGTTGTGAAATGAATCAAATGTTTTGAAAATAAGTCTATTTTCATCATTTTTTTTACTTGATTGCATATATGTCTGTGGTATTAGAAACCAAAATGGATATTTGATCCCTATGACAGTTAGTTCATTATACCCCATGAAAATGTGGGATACCATGCCCACAAGCATAGCTCCTGTTCCAACAGCCATCTTTAAATAGAACAATTACTATCCACCAGTGGCACTGACACAATTGAAAGCACACATTCCTGACCATCGGTCAGGACTTTGCAGATATGTAGAATAAAAAGCAACATATATAAAAGTGTCTAGCCTAGTGCTGGAATAGAGAATGTTCAATAACCATTAACTGAATTTATATTTGATATTGTATCTCAATAAAGGAAGCTTGTATGTGCATAATGTAGTCTTACCTAATTACTATGAAAGTGAGACCAAATGTCCTTGTACTGCACATGAGTATTTAATAGTATTTAAAGGAACTCTTGAATGTAGTGGTCAAGCTAGTAACATTTGTAGACATAGAAACCTTGGTTTAGATTCTGACTTCATCAATTACCAGCATTTTAAATTTGGCAATGTACTTAATCTTTCTAAGTAACTTTTTCTTTCAACCCTAAGATAATAATGGCAACTTTACAAGATGGTAGTGAGTAGTAATTAATACACTTACATTGGAAGGTCATAGGGAGTGTTGGGTGATGAGAGGAGGGTAGGTCTAAACCTGCTATGATAGTCCAGTTGATTTTACTTTCTTAAGTCAGAGACAAGTAAGGCCACTTTGCTCTTATAGATCTGTATATGACATTGGTTTGAATTCATGTTTCTAAGTCCATAGAAATCCAAATATCTCTCCAGGGTTATTAAGGATTTGAAGGTTCTCATTTTCATGGTGACTTCTGCATCTAGAAAGATGCTTCCATGTTTTTTAAAAAATTGACTGAAATGAGAAAATTAAGAACTAAAATTCTACCCACTCTTCATAATACACACTCATACAAAGTACTGCTGTGCATACAATTTTATCAAACAGTATTGGATGCTACAGAGAAATTGTTTCTAAAAAGGAAGAGCCAAGTGATACGGCAAACTTCATTGTTGTATTACTTTAAGAAATTGTCACCAACACCTACCTCAGTCTTCAGCAACCACCACCTTAATCAGTCAGCAGCCATCAACATAGAGGCAAGATCTTTCACCAACAGAAAGATTACAATTCACTGAAGTCTCAGATTATTGTTAGCATTTTTTATCAATAACGTATTTTAATTAAGATATGTACATGTGTTTTAGACACAATGCTACTACAACTTAATAGATTGCAGTATAATATAAATATAACTTTTATGTACATTGGGAAGCCAAAAAAATTGTATGACTTGCTTTATTGCGATATTCACTTTGTTATGATGATGTGATACTGAACCTGCAATATTGCCAAGGTAATACCTTTCTCCCTCTTTTCTTTAGATGTGGGGTACAATTCAGGGTTAGGTATACAAATGTTCATTATGTAGGTACCCTTATTGATGAGGTGTGTCCCCCCGCCCAGGCAGTTTCCCTCAACTGCCAATCCCATCCCCTCTCCCCGGGCAGTTTCCTACTACTGCCAGTCCCTTGTTCAAGGTCCGCTTCATACCGAACCAGAGACAGAGCAGGGATAGAACTCGGCTTCCCTCACACACTTTAACCACCAGATTTTGCAACAAACACTCCAGTTAGAGACATCATACAGACCTAAACCTTGAAAAACTTCATTAAGATAAGTAATGTTTCACCATAAAATCTTGCTTGGGATGATAGCTCCCACCCAGCCCTCTCCCATATGCACACAAGGACCACAGAGTATCCAATCACAACTATTGCTTTACTATAATACTAAAATCCTCACCCTAGAGAGGGCTTATCTGCCATTTATTATACATGTGATGTATGAAGAAATATGTATTTACACTATGCCTTTGTGATTAGAACCCCTCCCTAATCATGCTAACAAATGTCGTGCTTTGACCCTTATATGTGCTCCCTTATTTAATAAAAGGCTACAGACAGCCCCACGTCAGGGAGCCAGATGGAGAACTCTTCTTCCTGAACTGTCTACAAACCCCCAATAAAGCTGTATTTGGGAATCTGTTTGGTCTCATGTCAATTTCTGTCACATGAGAGTCTAAGAACCTGTGGTTGGAATAAACCCATATGCTTAAATACTAGCATTATAATAAATTAGAATAAGCCACTGCTGCTGTAATTATATTAGAGAAAAATTTCTGTTTAAAAAAAAACTCAATGGCTCATCACAGTAAAATTTATTACCCTTTCATCTCTGTCTAACATAGTCATTGGAACAGGAGGGATGGGAACTCATCGGCCTCCTTCCATTCAGGCTGATATGAGTATATATAGAGAAAACATATCTTTTATTATCTTCTTTGGACCCAGAATAACATGTAACATCTTTGCACATTTAATTTGTGAGAACTAGTTACATGACCTCAACTTGAAAGAATCCAAAAACTACAAAGTATCTGTGTGCTCAGAAATAGAAAACAAAAGTTTGATCAGCAATGACTAGAAAAGCAAAAAGCCAGACAGCAACAGCAACAGCAAAAACTGGAATATGCATAGTCCTTCAAATCCTCTACTCTTGTCAGCAATTTTGTCACATTTCTTTAGTTAGTTTACCCTTCTTCTTCTTCTTCTTCTTCTTCTTCTTCTTCTTCTTCTTCTTCTTCTTCTTCTTCTTCCTCTTCCTCTTCTTCTTCTTCTTCTCCTTCTCTATTTATTTTTCATGTTTTTCACTGTCTCAAATTTCTAACTCCCTTCTTTCTTTCATCTCCAGATTACCATAGAGAAAATAAGACAAAGCAAAACAAAGCAAAAATCTCCAAGTAAAAGTTTATCTATTTTCTATTGCCATATATAAAAAATAGCCCTGTGTCTGACTCTTTCTCACTTTTGCTTCTGCTGCATTACAGTAATTGCCCATTTTCTATTTCAGGGACAATCATTTTATTTATTATTATTATTATTATTATTATTATTATTATTTCTGAGTTGGAGTCTCACTCTGCCGCCCATACTGGAGTGCAGTGGCCGCTCCCGGCCACCGCAGCCTCGACCTGCTGGGCTCCGGCGATCCTTCCGCCTCAGCCTTCCAAGGAGCTGGAACTACAGGCGCGCGCTACCACGCCCGGCTAATTTTTTTTAAAATTTATTGTAGAGATGAGGTTTCCCCTGCCCAGGCGGGTCTCGAACCCGCGGGCTCAGGCAATCCACTCGCCTCAGCCTCCCAAGGCGCGGGATTACAGGCTGAGCCATCGAGCCCAGCTGAGAGGACAGAAAAGCTCCCAGAGTGGGAGGGGACCTGAAGGAGCTGCCCCTTCTCATTCTTTCTCTAGTGAACAGTCACCCAAACAAATGGCCATAGATCCCTTGGGAAAAAAACTGACGGCTTCATCATTGTAAATTACTTGCTGCAATTTCACAGGGTCTTCCTTTAGAGACCTGGTCACCTTTTAGTCAACAGTTTCCAAATCTAAGCTAATTATCAGATATGGAACCACTGATTTCTAAGGGAAACACCTGTGAGAATCAATCAGCAGGGAAGCCAGGGAGGCTGTGAGGGCTGTCAGAGTGTGGTGCAGGTGTGACTGCTGTGAAGGAGGGAAGGAAGGCTGGCTGGTGGAGTCTTAGGCTGCAGTACAGATATAAAAAAGTGGCAAGATCAGGCTGGGCACAGTGGCTCACACCTATAATCCCAGCACTTTGGGAGACCAAGGTGAGAGGATTGCCTGAGCCTACGGGTTCAAGACCAGCCTGGGCAACTTGGTGAGACCTCATCTCTACAATAAATCAAAAAATTAGCTGGGAGTGGTGGCACGCACCTGTAGTTCCAGCTACTTGGAAGGTTGAGACGGAACGATCGCCGGAGCCCAGCAGGTCGAGGCTGTGGTGGCCATAAGTGTACCACTGCATTCCAGCCTGGGCGAAAGAGTGAGACTCCGACTCAAAAAAAAAAAAAATCCTGGCTCAGTGGCTCAGCCTGTAATCCTGCGCTTTAGGTGGCTGAGGTAAGTGGATTGCCTGAGCCCGCGGGTTCAAGCCCCACTTGGACAACTTGGCGAGATCTCATCTCTACGACAAATCAAAAAATTAGCCGGGCATGGTAGCATGCGCCTGTAGTTCCAACTACTTGGAAGGCTGGGCGGAAGGATAGCCGGAGACCAGCAGGTCGAGGCTGCAGTGACTGGGAGTGGCCACTGCACTCCAGTCTGGGTGACAGAGTGAGACTCCAAATAAAAAAAAAAAAAAAGAAAGTGGCAAGATCAATGGGGAGTCCTATGTCTGCCGGGGAGTTTTGCATCTCAAGAATAGACCTGCCACATTCTCAGACCAGGAATCGTTCTACAAAAAAGATACCTGCACACGTATGTTTGTTGCAGTTCTATTCACAATAGCAAAAACATGGAACCAACCACGCTACCCATCAAAGCTGAACTGGATTTTAAAAATGTGGTACATATACACAATGGAATATTATGCAGCCATAAAGAAAGACAAACATATGAACATTGCAGCAACTTGGATGGATTTGGAGTCGATCATACTCAGTGATCTATCACAGAAACAAAGAACAGAGTACCATATGTTCTCACTCATAAGCGGACCTCGAACAATTACAATACTATAAGAAAGGAATTGGCAGAAGTGGAAAACTGTTGGGAGGGGGAGTGGGATTGGCAGTTGAGGGAAACTGCTAGGGGAGGGAAGGGCACACCTCATCAACAAGGGAACCTGCATAATCAATGTTTGTATACCTAACCCTGAATTGTACCCCACATCTTTATAATCAAAATAAAATAAAATAAAACCAAGTAGAGAGGAAAAAAAAGAATAAACCTGTCTTAGTCATTGGCTGGGAGCAGCCCAAGGGCCTGAATGCAAACAGGGATGAACATCAGAGCAGCTGGGGCCCTCAGTTCCTAACGAGTCCCCACAGTCTGAAGTCTGAGAGGCGCATTTTCACGGTTAACACCAAAGGTCTAGGGGTTTATCTCTTTTGGAGCTTTAGACCCAAAGCAACAAAGGTGTTAGCATTTCCTACCCAAGGTCAGTGGACATTGAGGCTTTTGGCCCTGTCACTAGCTTTCTGGTCTTGGGCGGTTCCTAACTTATCTGAGACTCATTTTTGTCACCTTCAAATAAGGATAAAAACTGAAATGATATATGTGAAAGTGACCGGCACAAAATGGATTCTCCGGACGAGCAAGATAACAGCCGAGGTATCAAAGAACTCACAACCTCAAGTAGACACAGACCATTTGTGGTTAGCAGAATATCCCTCCCCCGCCCAGCCCTGAAAATGTCCACATTCTAATCCCCAGAACCCGTGAACACATTACCTTATATCACAAAGGAGAATTAAGGTTGCTGATCTGCTGACCTCGAGAGACTATCCTGGTGGGCCAGGGTCATAATCACAAGGATTTTTATAAGTGGAAGAGAGAGGCAGGAGCAAATGTCAGAGAAAGACTCCATAGGAGACCCAATAGGAGAAAGATTTAACCAGTCATTTCTGGCTTTGGAGGTGAAATGAAGACATGAGCCAAGGAATGTGGGGAAACCTCTGGAAGCTAGAAAAAGCAAGAAAACAGATTCTCCCCTAGAGCTTCCAGAAGTGAACATGGTCCGTGACACCCATTTTGGACTTCCGGTCTCTAAAACTGTAAGAATAAATTTAAACCACTGAGTTTGTAGTCATTTGTTACAAAAGCAATAGAAAACTAATAGGGTATGATACAGATGAACCACAGTGATTCATGCAATGACAGAGCTATGTGCAGGGGCAGGAGCTAGGGACAAGGAAGCCAGATGGGGACAGCTCAGGGAGAGGTAAGAGGGAGGCGGAAGGTGCTTTGTGGTATGCAGAGGCATGGGCTGATGCAAGGCCCTGATGGGGACACTCACATCTGCAAACACACAGTCATGTGCACATACATGTAACACAGACAAGGGCATGCATGTTCACACATGAACACACCCTAGTGACACTGGCATTTATGCATGCAAATACTTTCTGACACAGGGCCACCCACTGCCTGGATTCCACCCATTTTTGGTGACCTCTCTTGACACTCTATTTCCTGCGGACAACTGAGTTTGGCAGGGGGGGTCAGGGCTTACCTGTCATGGCTCTATCACTAGACTTGACCTGGGCAGGGAGACACTGGGAGTCTGAGACCCACCTGTGGGGGGATGACAGGAGTCACTTTCCTGGCCAGGGTAAGCCCTGACCGTGCATGCGCTCTCCGCAAACCTCAGCCTTTTCCCGCACAATGGTATGATGGAACCTACCGTGAATGAGTTGGCCATCCAAAACCAGTGTGTCCATCTTCCCATCATGCATCTATCTGTCCATCATTCATCCATTCAACATACATTTATTGATGCTTGCTCTTTGCCTGTTCTGGATACCTTAGGCCCAAGTAAAATAAGCCAGGATCCAAATTCGCAACGTATGAAGTCTGGTGTCACCAGAACTGTGACAGGGTGAAGACAGGTAGGAGCCTGCAGAAAGACGGGAGGAGCTCATAGCCCAGCCCTGGGGTCAGAGAGGACCTCCTGAGTAAATGGCGTTTATGCCCAGTATTAAAGGACAGGGAAATAGCTGGGCAAAGGTGAAATCAAGGAGGGGCAGGGAAAACCACGCTGTACGTATATTTTAGAAAGATTTCTCTGGTGAGGACTGCGCGGTGGAACTGGAAGGCAGGCAGGCCAGGGAGGAGCTGCTGTCACTGTCCGGACTTGAGAAAGCAGTGGGGCTGGATAGATGTGGAAGCTTCAGAGATGTGCCTGAGTTGGCGTCTGTAGGATTTGGGGTCTAACTGGTAGGACAGAGGGGATGAGGGGGAGAGGGGAAGTTGAGGCCAGCCTCAGAGTCAAGTCTTGGCAGTAGGAAAAGGATGGCCAGGCAGCGGGGAGCCCTGGTGCTGACTTCACAAACAGGAGCATGTTTCCTGGGGGAGGGTATATGCAGCATTCCAGGCTCTGTAAGGGGTTCCTCAAGTCACAGACAAACACACCCATCATACATCTTGGCTTACAAAAAGAAATCAAGACGCCTCTCCTCAGTTTAACTGCTGAGGAGCCCATGGTTTCAAGAGGTTAATGACCTGGCAGTTCCTGATGGGGCCAAGATTTGAACCCAGGCTTGTCTGGTTGCATCTGTGCTACCCTATCCCAGCCACAATTGGTCAACCAGGCCAGTCTCGGTGATGGAGAATTAGTCATACAGTGGACCTGTGACCTCTGCCTCACACTCAGCCTGGCCAGATCACTTAGAGGGTCATTCAAAGCCAAGATGGCCTCATCCTCTTGGGGACTGGACCAGGACCTAATGTCCCCTTTGTGGGTGGAATGAGCTGGGGCCCACCAGGGAGCGGACAGATGGGCCCCTGGCTGACAGACCTCTTGAACCCACCCCACGCTGAGGTCACCCGACCCACATCTAGAGTACCTGAGAGATATATCTCCTAGTTGGGAGGTGAGGAAGAGGAGCTGAGGCCCAGCTCAGGCCAGCCTGTCCCCTGCCATCCCACAGTTCAGCCATAGCTGTGCCCTCCAGTAAATCCAGGCCTAGGCAAGAAGAAACAGAGAACTCAGGGCTTAGAAAGAGACACTGTGGGATCCTGGTGAGGATCTGGCCCGTCTGAGCCCGTTTCCTCATCTGTGCAGCATGAGGTTGGGCTTATTTATCCTACAGCTCCTGCAGCTGCAATGGTATTTTTGCATCTCCTCCGCAGTCCCTGGCCTCATCCAAGTCTAAGGGTTGAACAACAGATGCCTGGTCCCTACGGGGAGCCCCCCACTCTGGCCTCAGCAGATCCACCTCCTCACTCCCCGCAGGTCCCCCGAGGTTCAGCGCAGCCCCAGCCAGAGGAATGTGAACCATTCCCGGCATCTCCTCCCCTGTGGCCAGCCCGAGAGGGGCTGGAGCCTCTGGGTCCTTCTGACAGGAAATTAGCTGGGCCTGGCCTTCCCTACTACCAGCTGCTCTGCTGACCCTGACCCTGTGTTTTCTGAAACTTGATACTGCAAATTTCTAGAGCCTTTTCTCCATTCCCAAAGAGGCCTGGCTGAGCTGTGTGTCTAGCTGGGCCTCTGGCCTGTGTGTGTATCCACCTTTGTGACCTGGAAAGCGCCCGGCTGAGAGTGGAGCTCGGGGACCTGGGCCAGGGCCCTGATGGGCAGGTCCTACCACTCCAGGTCTGAGCTGTGAGACAGAACACGTGTGAGAGTGGCTGCAACATGCAGAATGGGGTGAAGAGATGCAGGAGGGGCAGTGGGGAGACTACTTCAGAGGCTACTGCAGTGGTCCAGGGAAGAGATGGTTTGGACTAGGATGGGACAGCAAAGAGGAGGAGAGCTGTAGAATCAAAAGATATTGAGGAAGTAAGATGGTTTGGCCATGGAGGCAGAGGGACAGAGATGCCAAAGGGCCTCCTAGGCTTCTGAGTTGCACAGCTGGATGGATGATGGTGCCTTTGCTGAGATGGCAAAGCCAAAGGATGACCAGGGTTAGGGTGGGGAGGGGGAAAAAATCCTAAGTTTTATCTTGGACTGGTAGAAACTGAGATGCCTTTCAGATGTCCCAGTTAAGAGGCTGGGTTTTTGGATATCCAGAGAGGAACAAGCTGGAGACAAAGGATCAGAGAGGAACATCTGGGAGGCAGAAAAGTAGAGATGGTCATTAAAGCTGAAAACATGGCGAAAACTGCTCATGGGCAGGCATAGAGGGGACAGAGAAGAGCTGCCAGAGCCGTAGACAGAAGCAGTGGAATGCTGTGCCTCTCACTGGAGGAGTGTTTCAAGAAGCAGTGGGATGTCTGGGAGTGTTAGATGCTGCTGGAAAAATCTAAAAAGTGGAGGATGAAAAACGCACTTTGGATTTAGTGTCTTGAAAGTCACCAGTGACTTTGGGGGTTGTTTCAGTGGAACGGCATGGGTAGTGGCCAGGCTGTCACGGACAGAAGGCGCATGCAAAGGGTGAGGCGTCTCAATGCTCTGAGACGTTTTACTGTGCAGGAGAGGAGAGCTGGGGAGTAGCTGCAGGGGTTGCGGAAAGGGATTTCTGTTTGTTTTTAAGGCAATGAAGAATTGAGCATGTTTAAATGTTGACCAGGATCTTGTTCAGACAAGAGCTTAACAATGCCTGAGAACACAGGGACAACAAATAGAAAGAGTTTTTGAGAAATCAGGGGACTCGCCAGGGCCCCTCAGCAGAGTTGGAGGGAATGCACAGCCCATGGCCTCCCATCAGTGGGGTTTTCACTGCCACCCCCAGAGAGGCAGGGAGCAGCCCCAAGAGTCACCCTGTCCTGCTCTGGCCTGAGAGGGAAAGCTTCTCTGGGACGCAGAGGTTAAGTAGGGAAGAATGGTCTCCAGCAATTCAGAGAGCAGCTTCCAAGGCATAGCGGGCACTGGGGGCCTCAGAGGGAACACCCTGACCCTGTGAAGCTGGCTCCTGGGCACTGTGCTGGCTGTGGCACTGCCTCTGAATGCTCTATTTGCCCCACAGCCAAGGCCGACACCCTCGGATGGCTAAGTGCATGCACCTTATGGACCCTATTCAACCCTAGTTGAGGAAGGCAAGGGTGAGAGGCAGCTGGACAGTGGTGGGCCATGGTGTCGTAAATAAGGGTGCTACGTCCCTGGGAGAAGAGCCATGGCCCTAGACCTAATGTGGACATCAGGTCCACTGCCAGTGACAGGATGCCTGGAGACCTGATGGATGACATCCCTGAGTCCAAAGTCCCCAGATCCCTCCATTCCAGCCTGGCAATACCATCTTGGGTCTACTAGTGTGGGATGGTCCCAGGCATAGCATAGGACAGCAGTTCTCAGAGGATGGTCCCTGGACCAGGAGCATCAGCATTACCTGGAAACTTGTTAGAAATCAAGCCCTCAGGCCTCAGCACAGACCTATTGAATCAAAAACTCTGGGCATGAGGTCCAGCAGTCTATTTCATCAACACTTCCTGGTGACTCTGAGGCACCACTTCCATAAGGAATCAAGCCGTCCGTCTCTCCACTCATTTCCTTCTATTAACCTAAAATCAACACATCTGTCAATCCAAAGTGCCATCCAACTATCCATTTCTCAACCCAATTTAACCATCTGTCTTCGTTTAGGCTGCTGTAACAGAATACCACAGAGTGGGTGGCTTATAAACAACAGAAACTTGTTTCTCACAGGTCTGGAGGCTGGGGAGTCCAAGACCAAGGTGCCAGCAGATTCAGTGTCTGGTAAGGACCCCCTTCCAGAGACTTTCAAAGAACTGTCAACCATCACGTTCACATTCCATCCACCCGTCTATGCAATCTAGATGATGTCATCTAGTCAGCAGCCCAAATATCAATTATCCTAAATACTCCTATATTCATATTACATACACTCTAGTCATCTACTCACTATTCTCACATCCCATTTATACTACAAAATAATACTTAAGCTCTAGGACTCGCCACTTCTACCTCCCTTTTCTGAAGAAAATAGACACAAACATTTTTTTTCTGCATAAAACTTCAGGATCATAGCATGTATATTTAGTGAAATGTGTTCTACTTCCCTGGGAAACCCATATTAGACCAGGGGATGGTTCCCAAATTCCACGACTAAAGGCAACAGTCTCTGTGTGTGTGTGTGTATAATATATAGTAGCTTGTGTGTATATTGTACATAGATATGGATCTATTACACAGGTATAGATCTGTCACATACATGTGTACATATAAAACTTCAATATCTTGCCATAAAGCTCCGCCCAAAACAGGCTGTACTGGTGGGTGACAGACTTAGCCAATCACATGCCTTCTCTTCCTTATCTCTTCCTTAGAGTTAGGTGCTATTGGGCAGTAAGGTCACTTCAAGTTCCCATTCTATCTTGACCAATGGTAAGTTATGTTCCAGTTTTCCATTAAGCCCGCTGTATGTGTGTGCCTTAAGAGTGGGACTCAGAGTGACCCCATGGCTCAGAGGGAGCCACCTGTACTCTGCATCCCTGCATTTAGTCCTCGGTAATCAGAACAAACCTCAAGCTGCCTCTGCCGGAGGTGGAGCAAGATGGCCACACTATGCCACACATACTCCTTGTCGGCAGCCAATTTGAGCTGGGCCACCTCACCTAAGGGAGAGCCATGCAAAGGCTGGCCATGACAGTGTGAACTAAGAAACTGCTGCTTTGTCTGTCGAGCTATTCACTCCATCCTCATCTTACTTGACCTACCAGTAGCTGTTGGCACCTCCATTTCCTCTTGTTTCAAACATTTTCTTCATCCTGTTGTCTCTGTTTTTCTCCAATCTCACTGGCCACTCCATCTAGCTCTCTGTGATTATTCTTCTCCCAAACCTACACTCTCTCCCTAGATGGTGATTTCAGTCAATCTCATAGCTTTTTTTTTTTTGAGTCAGAGTCTCACTCTGTTGCCCAGACTGGAGTGCAGTGGCACACTCACGGCGAGTCCAGCGTTGACCTGCTGGGCTCTGGCAATCCTTCCGCCTCAGTCTTCCAAGTAGCTAGAACTACAGGTGCACACTATCACACTCAGCTATTTTTTTTATTTATTGTAGAGACGAGGTCTTGCCAAACTGCCCAGGTTGATCTTGAACCCACAGGCTCAGGCAATCCACTCACCTCGGCCTCCCAAAGTGCTGGGATTACAGGCTGTCCCACCCATCCTGGCCAATCTCATAACTTTAAATGCCATCAAAATGGCAGTAAGTCCCAAATTCTAACTTCATTCATACCTCTTTTCCTGAATCCAAGATTCATACATATAAGGAGGGGACCCAAAAAAAAAAAACCCGGAATTGTCTTTTTGGAGGGTGGGCCCCTTAGTATAGGCTTCCCCTGCTAGGTAAGTGTAAGTATTCTGGGAACCCATCAGCATCAGTGTATCAGCTAGCATGTTGTGAGGGCTGCATTCCGCTTCAGTGAATTTTGTTTTGTTTTGTTTTTTGTTGTTGTTTTTTTTGTTGTTGTTTGTTTGTTTTTTTGAGTTGTAGTCTCACTCTGTTGCCCAGACTGGAGTGCAGTGGCCGCTTCCGGCCACTGCAGCCTCGACCTGCTGGGCTCCGGCGATCCTTCCGCCTCAGCCTTCCAAGTAGCTGGAACTACAGGCGCGCGCTACCATGCCCGGCTAATTTTTTGATTTATTGTAGAGATGAGGTCTCGCTTGCCCAGGCGGGTCTTGAACCCGCCGGCTCAGGCAATCCACTCACCTCAGCCTCCCAAGGCGCGGGATTATAGGCTGAGCCACCGAGCCCGGCTACACTTCTTTTTCAGTAATGATTTGTCACTACCAACCAACCTGACCTGAAGGACATTTCTAGAACGCTTACTCAGCAATTGCAAAACACATCTTATTTTCAAGTGTACACAATATATTCACCAAGATAAATCATGTGCCAGTCCATAAAATAAATTCCAATAAATTTCAATAAAACTGAAACTTGGCAGAATATTTCTCAGACCTCAATGGAATTAAACTAGAATTCATTAATATAAGATATCTAGAAAAAAACCAAATATTTGAAAATTAAACAACACACTTCTATATAACCCATGAGTCAAAGAAGAAATCAAAAGGGAAACTAGAAAATATTTCAAAGTGGAATAATAATAAAAATATAAAATGTCAAAATTTTTAGGATATAGTTAAATAAATGCTTAGAAAGAATAGCCTTAAATGCTTATATTGTAAAAGAAGAAAGATTTTAAGCCATTGACTTAAGGTTACATCTTAAGAAGATAAAAAATAAACCCAGAGTAAGTAGATAAAAGGGAATAAAGTTAAGAGCAGAAATAAATGAAATACAAAACACACAGAAAAAAATTAACAAACTCAAATACTGGTTTTTTTAATAGATCAATACAGTTGGTAAATCCCTAGCTAGACTGATGTGAGAGTGAGAGCAAGCAAGAGAGAGAGAGAGAGAGAGAGAGATAGAGGAGAAATACAAATTATCAATCAATACTAGCAGTGATAAAGAGGGGATATCACTACAGATCCTACATACATTAAAAGAATAATAAGGAAATATAAGGGGAACCAAAAAAAAAACCCTGGAATTCATTTATAAAAAATTGTAAGCTGGGTGTGGTAACTCAAGCCTGTAATACCAGCACTTTGGGAGGCCGAGGTTAGAGAATTGCCTGAGTCCAAGGGTTCAAGACTAGCCTGAGCAACTTGGTGAGACCTTGTCTCTACAATAAATCAAAAAATTAGCCGGGAGTGGTGGCATTCACCTATAGTTCCAGCTACTTGGAAGGCTGAGGCGGAAGGATGGCCTGAGCCCAGCAGGTTGAGGCTGCAGTGGCTGTGAGTGTGCACTCTAGCCTGGGCAACAGAGTGAGACTCTGACCCCAAAAAAAAAAATTGTGTACTTACTTTTACATGTTTAAATGTCAGTCACCTTCAAAGTACTCTCCATTTGATACAATACACCTACTGAGACGCTTTTTCCATTGCTCAAAACAGGTTTTGAACTCATCAATTTTGATGCGTTTTTGTGCTGCCATTTTTTGTTTCACCTCTTCCACATTGGCAAGTTTCCCTTTGAGGACTTTTTTCATCAGAGGAAACAATTAAAAAGTTGCCGAAAGAAAGACTGGGTGAATATGGAGGGTGTGGCATGAGGGTTGTGCTGTTTTTAGTCAAAAACTGCCGAACACTCAACACAGTGTGGGCAGGTGTGCTCATATTTCACCCATCATGAAATGCGCGAACATGTTGAAAGAATCTCCAAAAAAAAAAATTCACTGAAGCCGATGGCAGTCTCTCACAATAATGCTAGCTGGTACACTGATGCTGATAGGTTCCTAGAACACCTATCTAGCAGGGGAAGCCTGTACGGTGAGGGGCCTGCCCTCCAAAAATAATTCTGTTTTTGGGGGGTCCCTCCTCATATTCTGAATAATAAATTCAACAGCTTAGATAAAATGGAAAAATTCATTAGAAATTACAACTTGCCAAAACTGAAACAAGATGAAATGAAATATCCAAGTAACTATTCAATTGAATTCTTTTTTTTTTTTTGAGTCGGAGTTTCACTCTGTCGCCCAGACTGGAGTGCAGTGGCCACTCCCAGCCACTGCAGCCTCGACCTGCTGGACTCCGGCGATCCTTCCGCCTCAGCCTTCCGAGTAGCAGAAACTACAGGCGCGCGCTACCACCCCAGTTAATATTTTTGATTTATTGTAGAGATGAGGTCTCGCCAAGTTGCCCAGGCGGGTCTCGTACCCGCGGGCTCAGGCAGTCCACTCACCTCAGCCTCCCAAGGCACAGAATTACAGGCTGAGCCACCGAGCCCGGCTTCAATTGAATTCTTAATCAAAAACCTTCTCCTATCGCCTGAGCCCAAGGCTACAGTGAGCTATGATCACAGTCACTGCACTCCAGTCTGGGCAACAGAGCAAGACCTTGTCTCTTTTTTTTTTTTTTTGAATTGAAGTCTCACTGTCGCCCAGACTGGAGTGCAGTGGCCGCTCCCGGCCACCGCAGCCTCGACCTGCTGTGCTCCGGCAATCCTTCCGCCTCAGCCTTCCAAGTAGCCGGAATTACAGGTGCGCACTACCACGCCCAGCTGATTTTTTTAATTTATTGTAGAGATGAGGTCTCGCCAAGTTGCCCAGGCGGGTCTTGAACCCGCGGGCTCAAGCAATCCACTCACCTCAGCCTTCCAAAGGC